>CM067360.1:38015429-38035429 GCA_034401795.1 Chaetoderma sp. LZ-2023a | reverse complement strand
ACAAAATGCCCATCTGCTGGCCTGGAGTCAACTGTTTTCGAGGGCTCCTCACTGGAATCATTGGCTCAGCAACTGAACCTGTCGTTGCAGTGATGAATCTTCGAGAAGAGTCTTCTCCTGGTCTACACATACACATCTTCTATTAAATTATATTTAACAATTGTTTATTTATAATCATTTGAATTAAATTAATGTCTGCTTTAAAGACAGTTAGAGCACTCTCCAGAGCATTGTCTGTTGGGAAGTGTCCATCTGCGGACCGAAAGTTCAACTGCTCTTTATGGGTTTACCACTGGAATGACTGGTTCACTGACTGAGCCTGTCATTCGGGTCATACATTTTCAGGAGGAGTGTTCTTTTGGTTTGCATATGATCATTTCCGAGCAATGTAATGCTAATAGTTCTTTGTGTTATCATTTATAAAGGCTCTCTCTCTCTCTCCTCTCTCTCTCTATCTCTCTCTCTCTCTCTCTCTCTCTCTCTCTCTCTCTCTCTCTCTCTCTCTCTCTCTGTCTCTCTCTCTCTCTCTCTCTCTCTCTCTCTCTCTCTCTCTCTCTCTCTCTCTCTCTCTCTCTCTCTCTCTCTCTCTCTCTCTCTCTCTCTCTCTCTCTCTCTCTCTCTCTCTCTCTCTCTCTCTCTCTCTCCCTCTCTCTCGCTCGCTCTCTCCCTCCCTCTTTCGCTCGCTCGCTCGCTAATTTAACTACCGTTATATAATATTTCTATTTGAAAAGGATGTTTGTATGTTAAACGAGCATGCCACAAGATCCTTTTCTCTAAATACATTTATTACAATAAAAATATGTTTTTTAAAAATAGGGGGAAAAAAGGGAACCTTAAACATACATTGAAAGGACATTGGCGGCCTAGGAGAGGAGTGTTTCCGACAATGGAGCACTGGAATGACTGGCTCTGTAACCGAGTCAATCATTCCTGTGTCCAATTGTCGTAAACACTCCTCCGGACCAGCAAATGACCATTTCACATATCGCCAATCCAAAGGTTAGAGTTTCAGGATAGTCATATAGTACATGCATGGAAAATACTTCTCCTAATGTAAATAGTTTTGTATATACATTGTGAAATTGTATTATACTATTGTCCGTCACATTATTATGTGATTGTGCACACTTAAGGGCCATATGCTTACTTTGTGATGAATATATCCATCGTATATTTTTCAACTTTCCCGATCCTTTATCATTAGAGCACGAGATGTAGACACAAAATAGGTTCCCTTGCTGTATAATTTTGATACTAATTTGACTGGATAGTGTTGCTGCCGAAGGTATCAAGACCTTTCATTCAAATTATGCTTAAGATATGCAACAGCTTAATAGCATGACTTGAGTTCTAATACTGGTGTTGAAATGGTTAGATATTGGCGTAGACCTACTATATTGGATATAAACCCACGGGAGGGTATGTACATGAGTTCATGTGCGTGTGGAAGTGAGTGTGTGTGATTGGGAGTGCATGTGCTTTGGTGAGTTCTTAATTTCAGTAAACTATATATGCCTAATTAACCTTTAAGATACAAACCTTCGATTGAACCTTCTGATTGTATCCTACATTATGAAGTGCTATGTAAAATTTGGTGATTCTTCCGCTCTTTGACCCATAAATGCACAAGCTTAGAAACAAGTCCATAAAATCGGCTAGAGAAATGACCATTTGCAGTCCAGAGGACTATTTTTGAAAAATTTTGACAGGAATGACAGGCGCGATAATCGAGCCAGTCTTTCCTGTGGTAAATTCCCAAGAATGGCATTGTCTTGTTCTGGAAACGGACATTTCACAATAGATAGACCTAATCGAGGTTTTCCTGACAAATTTAGTCACTAAAGGGTTAAAACATTCGACGGCGTGGGTAATGATAATAATTTTACTAAATTTATTATTTCCGTATGTATGTATAATCGTATGTTATAATGTGCTTAGCTGTATTTGTCTACGAAATTGAGAATTGGTTTCTATATGTTAGCACATAAAAATATCGTTATTTCTATTTCTTGCATTGTTTCCAAAGCATTTCAGCAGAAAAGAAAGGAATTTACGTTACAATGCTGAATATATCAATGCTAATTTGATTGAAAGTTTCCAGCTGTTGAAAGCATCAGTAGCTTTTGTTCAAATTACTCTTAATACATTCAGAATATTATATGATTATAAGAAATAGATTCCCTAAGTTCCTTGTCTGTACATAGTTGTATAAATTTGTACATATTATATATATAAAAGAAATTTGCATATATGCTAGATCAGGCCGTGTACTTGAAGTGCTACCCTCAATAAATAACGATTATTATTATTATTATTATTATTATTATTATTATTGTCTGGAGCTGCCCAACGTATGGGAACCTGACGAAATAACCGAAGACAGATTTATACATCATCTCGGTGTCAAGAGGTTTTCGATCAGCCCGCACCAGAGCAGTTCCCATCTCACCACATTAAGAACTTTAGAACTTAAATATGTTCCTATTTTAATTACCATTTATAAGGAACTTTTCTTGCGGTGAGCCCTTGCGGGCAAGTCATGTAATTCTCCGTGACAAAGAGCGGCGATGTTCCTTGGTGGATAACTCACCGGATCTGCCAGCCACGCCGAAAGGTGGATCTTTAACCACCACACTGCATGTCATGTGTGTCCTGATTTATGTTTCGACCGCAGCCAAGTAAACTTTGCCTGGTGCACCACTAGAGCTATTTGGCGCACCCCGCACCATTGAGCTTTAATATGTACAGGCATAATTACAGTTATATTAATTACCCTTGCTGTTAATGGGTTATCTTAGCTTACTTAACGTACCGTCATCAGACGGGAACTTTCATTACTACCGTTTTATTGATGCCTCCCACATCAGTGGCACCACCGTTCCCCCTTTTGCGGACGACGCGCATAATAAACCTTCTTTCCTATATAAAACAGTAGTGGTAGGGTGTAGCACCTCCACTGAAACAACGTTTCTGCAAGCACCACGTCCTGCCACCAAGACATAGGACTCTCGGTGTCCCTTGGTGGTATGCAATACAGCGCCCCGCATTGCATCATCTCCCGCATCTACAGACAGCAGCGGTATGGGAGAAACTATCCACTCCACATCATGGATTCGTAAACGACAACACTTCCGCCGATATGAGCGAATTCCATGACGTCACTGCTTCTTCTGTGCATCCACTAAACATATAATGATGCGCTGTAAGAAGTGGCTCGTGCAGGTAGCGTTAATCCGTGATCGCGAAAATCCCAGCCGCACCACAGTCTATACGAACACCGCACACACAGAAACAGCAACAACTCCATCACCACTGCTACCACCGGCTCCGGCTTCACCAAAGCACTCACAGCAGCAGCGACGACGGACTGACCCTTTCCTCACTCAGCCATCAGCAACATTAAGGGAAGCCATCCAAAAACAAGCCGACTACATACAGAATGATTCCGCTCCACAGCCACTTTCGCAGACGGCATCATTGAAGACACTCCCACAGGTGTACCGAAAGGTTATCTACATGTGTGCCTGTCTGTTTAGCGGCATTTCCACCAGTGCCACCATTGACACTGGGGCTTCCACCGCCTATATGAGAGCATCCCACCTCATAAAAGCCTCCTCTTAGGCCTACAAACATCTTCTTACAGACAGCCACGGGAGCCGATGTGCCCATGACTGGAGTAGTTAATCTTGTTATAAAAATACAGGAGATGCAATTCATATAGCCAGTTGTCATCACCTCTATTCAAAATGATGCCCTTCTTGGCTCTGACTGTCTCAGTGCCACCGAAGCCATAATACACTGCAAACAACAAGAACTCGACATACATGGCCGACGAATACCTTATGGACCGGAGTCGTCATTGTACAACACGTGTGCTCTAATACTTTCAACTACAGCCACAGTTGAGCTGGGACAAGAACAAATCTTATGGGCCACCACACCACAGTTAGGAGACAACACACACATCGCCATGCTGGAACCCGACCCCGACTACATGATCGCTTCACAATGCGCAAGTCCCCGCATGATCGTGGACACCACCAAAAAGGAACACATTCCATTTAGAGTGTTCAATGGAACAGCGGACCCTATAACTCTTGAATCCGGAGTCCGTTGTGGCCACTTGGTGGATGTGATTTCTTTGGTAATACCTACACTCACCACCGCACCTACAGAAATTATTGATGATTTACTGGAACATCTACATGATTTGTACTTACGTGCCACAGTAGGTTTACAGAAATGTAAAAAACTACATGTATGGACACTGCTTTATAAGTATCGCGATAGTTTTTCATCAAGAGACATGTATCTCGGAGAAACTCATCTTGTGCGACACTTTATCGTGACGGGAAATAATCGCCCAGTGCAACAACCGGTACGACATCGCCCTATTCATAAGGAAGCGGAGGCTCATCAACAAGTAAACGACATGTTGCGGACTGGTATTATTGAACCATCAGCATCCCCATGGGCCAGCTCCATAGTACTAGCAGGCACAAAGGACGGAACCATGTGGTTTTGCATTGACTACCGCCGCCTTAATGATCTTAGCGTTAAAGACGCCTATCCTTTACCAAGGATAGATCAGGCCTTGGATTCCTTTTCCGGAGCCAAGTGGTTTTGTACCCTTGATTTAGCTAGTGGCTATTGCAAGTGGTCATGGATGAAGCTGACATGGAAAAGACCGCATTCATATGTAGGGATGGTTCTTTTTCAATTCCACAAGATGCCCTATGGATTGTACAATGCTCCTAGAACTTTCGAGCGTCTCATTGAGCAGGTATTAACTACCCTGCAATGGGAAATCAGTCTGTGTTACATCGACGACGTAATCGTCTTTGGTCCCACATTTGAGCAAATACTGACAACTTTGGACACTGCTCTCACGCTTCCGCACAGCTAATTTAAAGCTCAAACCAAAGAATGTCATCTCTTCAGACAGAGCATCAAGTTCTTAGGGCACGTCATATCCGGTGATGGAGTGGCTACTCAGCCGTCAAAAACAAAGGCAGTAGCAGAGTGGCCAACGCCCTCTTCGATCAAAGAAACTCCGAGTTTTCTTGGCCTATGCCAGTACTATCGCTGATACATCCGTCAATTCTGTGAGATCGCTTCACACCTTTATAAGATCACCGAAAAAGATCGACCATTCGAGTGGACGAGTGAGTGTCAGGGCATTGAAGGAACTCTTGATGACCGCCCTGATTCATGCTCATCCTAATCCAAACCTCGATTTCATCTTGGACACTGACGCGTCAGATTGCGCTATAGGCGCGGTTCTATCTCAGGTCATGGAGGATGGAATGGAGCAGGTGTTGGGTGATGGTTTGTGTACATTGAAGAAGACAGAAAAAAGATACGCAACCACGAAGCGAGAACTACTTGCGGTGGTATATTTCGTCAAGTATTATAAACATTTTCTGTACGGTTGCCCATTTACTCTCCGTACAGACCATGCCTCACTACGCTGTCTCAGAAACCTTAAAATTATGGAGGGCCAGGTAGCGAGATGGCAGGAAAACTCTGCAGGCCTATAACTTTAACGTTGCTTACCGTTCCGGCAAATTGCATGGCAATGCCGAAGCCCTCGGCAGAATCGGGCAAGGAGATGAACACGAAGAGGCTGCAACAATGACACAATCTACATAGCCATTTCTGGAGTTCCCCCGAATTGCAGTGCGCAGAGTGGAATCCGGAGAAAGTCGCACATGAACAAACAACAGATGCGCAAACTCGTCACATATATGCATAGATCCAGGAGGGGGTACGTCTTCCCAAGGAATCTGTGACACCACTATCTCCAATGGCCAAATATTATTACCAGCGGTTCGAAGAATGTCATATCAACATCAACGTTCTCTACATCAATAACCGTCTGGTGATCCCGGAAAGTTATCGGAATAACATTTTAAAACAACTACATCATAACGCCGGGCATCTAGCCGTGGAAAGAATGGTGACATGAATCAAACAGAGATTCTACTGGATCGGGATTCGCGATAGTGTGAAGGCATGGGTTGCCAAATGTATCCCATGCGAAAAACGTGGGTAGAAGCATTTGCTTTGCTGGACCAAGAGGCATCCACCGTAGAAGGGGTCCTGGCAAGTAATGTGTTCTGCTGTTTCGGTATGCCCTATGAGCTACACTCCGGTCAAGGAAGTAATTTTGAGAGCCGGCTCATATCAGAGCTCTGCAAATTGTTTCATATCGTCAAAACAAGAACTACTCCATATCATCCCCGGTGCAACAGCATGGTGGGGCGTTTTAACAGTACGTTAGCAGAAATGTTGATGAAGGAAACACGCCTTGATCATAGAGATTGGGATCTACGCCTCCCATATGTACTCATAGCTTACCGCAATTCAGTACATTCCAGCACGGGTTGCACCCCTGCTCGGTTAATGTTAGGCCATAAATTAGCCTTACCCCTGGATATGGCTATGCCCGTGATACCAGGAGAGAAAAATTCACAATCTCTCTGCGTTGAACTCTTGTGGCAATGGATAGACCAGGCCCATGAGTTGGTGAGAGAAACATTATCCACTGCACACCGGCGGCCAAAGACATGGCATGACCGGAGGGTGTATGGAAATCAATATGAAGCAGGAAGGATGGTATGGGTACACGATTCACGATGATCTGCAAACGTGCCAAGTAAACTGAGTTACCAGTGGAAAGGCCCCAATGTGACAGTAGGTAAGACGTCGGACGTGACGTACCGTATCCATGCTTCGGGTGGCCTGACCTCAGTCATCCACTTCGATCGGCTTAAACCGTGTGTCCGCGACGACCCGGCACCAGAGCTCGGGCCGGGCTTTTCCTGTGACAACAGTAGCCAGACAGCAGTTTCTACAGAAACTAGTAATTCCAACAGTTAGCGCAGAGCACCTCGGTGCCAGTTCAGCCCGTCTTCTACCAAGCCAGAACATCGGTGAACAAGCAGCTAACGCTGAGGACGATGGCATGATACGTACTCGCCCTCTCCCTCCTCAGCACGGGTCTACTCGATCTGGGAAGTCGTATTTGAAGAACTTCTCGTCTGTATTGTCCATGGGGGTGGATGGAAGGATTGTTCCACCCGACCTCTTCCCACTCCCACCCAAGCTATGCTTCCTGTTGGGTGGAACATGTAATGAATAGCATGGAAGTGAAGAGGCCAGATGACGCCTTGGCATGTCTAGGACAGCAGAATTGTACAATTCGGTGTACCCGACCCCGCCCCAAAATCGCCGGACCACTCTCCAACCAAGCGACACCCATACCTACAGCCATACCACCACCCCAGATCCAACTGACATCCCACATCTATACACCCAGTTCAGACAACACCGGTCCAGCCCATTACACACTCCACCACTCGTCGTCTGTTGACCATGAATCTTCAGATATGGTAGAGACTGCTGGTACAGAGGAGGTGGCATCCCACATACCACCAACCAACAATATCCACCCACCCCACCCCCGTGGTGTGCAGGGAAGCAGTCTGTTCAGCAGACTCTCGGCTCGAATTTTCCTGGTACCTAAAATTACGACAAGGCACCAGCAGTCATGTAACAGGAGATGACCACATCCCCCTAGCCAAGGACCGCCCTCTCCATAGGTCCACCAAGCCCCCCCCCCCCCACTCCCCGTGAGCAATCAGGGCATCGCACCGCAGACAGAACGCCAGTAACATACAGAACACACTTGCCTTCAGGACTGGATACGTCAATTTATCGTTGCGTGCACACCTACTCGGTTATACTCAGCATAATGGACTCAGTCATCACAGGCAACAACACTGTTTAGCAGAAACATCTAACGTTACTACACCTCATTCACACGTAATAACAGTCAATATTATTAAGAGAGCAAGATGCCCGCAATGTCGTCAGTCATGAGTAGAATTTTGCTACCGAAAAATTAAATTCGATAATGGATTGATCAAAGTTACGACAGCATCCTTCAGGTCATCTACGCTCTAAAGTAACTCTGTCCCACCCACGGGCTCGGCCATTACAGAGCGAAATACCAGCAGGTTCGATAAAGTTGACACCGCACCGCAGCACCCCTTACACACCCAGCTGCAATAAAAATGTCACAATCTCACTACAGCGCAAGAATCACCCACAGATAACCAGCCATGCGTATCAATCAAGATCATCACCATGTCAGAAACACAGACACTCAGGTTGACCGTATTCACAATATCCATACGACGGTACTGTAATTGTAAAAACAGTGTGTACTCATATCTCCGAGCTGTAGTGTAATTATATTAATATGTCTGGTCTAGTTAGGGATGAGGCTAGTCCTACCCATAGAGGAGGATGCGTGGCAGCCCACCCACTCGGAAAACACAGCTATCTCGGCGGAATCAGTAACTTTGATTTGCCAAAGAATAGATCTGTTTAAACCACACATCAAATTACATATAGTTTTACTGTCCTATTTTTTTTATTAAGAACACATCTGCTTTACTGTGTTATATATATTTAATGCACGTGCCGGTAAAGCGGCATAAAAAATCTGACAGTATAATTACAAAGACAATTTCAAAAATTATGTTACCTACGTTCCAGCCCATAATCGACTGAGAACTACCTATTTACAGACACTAAAGTTGCATGTATAAGAACTCGCGCTATATAGGGACGCTATTTCAGAAAGACCCATAGTAGAACATATATTTCCATTTCTCGCATCTACAGCAATTATACATCAGCAACATTATTCGACCATTAATAATAAACGATATCTAGGTTTCCAATCAACCACGTGTCTTTCAAGAGCCACGTGACTTTCACTTCTTTTTCCAGTAAAATTGGATCAAGCGCATTAAACAAAAGAACCACCAAAATACGGGACTACCACAGCGTGATGGAGGAGTGGAGAGGTGTGAGTCGGGGTGAGTCGGGGCTATTGCCGCTGACGTCACCACGCTCCCCCACACACCCCAACGGGAGCGCCAGCCTAGAATTAAGAGAGGCGAGTTTATAAGCATCCAATCTGAGAAACCGCCTCACACTAATTAAAAGGTGAGCTTCCAAGGGAATAAGTAGTTCCTAGTTTTATGTTGATTGGAAATTCTCCTTATAATTAAAAATACTTCCTTTATACGGAAGGAATAATTTATGTGACTACAGGAATTTGTAACTTAAAACTGTCTATGTAGGGCGTGACCGAATCACTTACAAACTTCCAGGAATGGTCATCCGCTCTCCTGTGACGTCACTAAATAGTATAAAAAGGGGATGCATGCTCTGGAATGGTCATCCGCTCTCCTGTGACGTCACTAAATAGTATAAAAAGGGGATGCATGCTCTGAAACTTCGTGTTCCCGTCCAAGTTCAGCACCAGGGAAGATCACAGCATTAGGCTACTTTCGTGTCGCAAAATAAACTCTGCTTATTATTATTTCTTCTTTATTATTATTATTATTATTATTATTATTATTATTATTATTATTATTATTTTTATTATTATTATTATTATTATTATTATTATTATTATTATTATTATTATTGTTGTTGTTATATTAGGCCTGGAAAGTTTATGAAGAGATAGGACTACTAGTTTAGGGTAGGTTACCCGCAATACCGCTACTATGCGGGGACATTATGTTGCTTGAAGAGGATTTGGCTCTCTCAGAATCATCACCAGAGTCAACGTCACCAGTTCGCGTGAAGAAGTTTTCCTGTACCGCGCTTCTATGAGACAGACAGCAATGTAACCATGCCTTCACGCGGAATTCAGACCTGACAGTTCACATCAACAGAGACCACCTGCTTCAACGCGCGTTCTGTACAGACTGCGTGTACTTATTCACAGCAACACATTACGGTGTGAGGCACATGCTTAAGCATAAACATCGTGTCTTAGAGGTAGCGATAGTGCCAGGAGAAGAGAATGAGAATCCAGCAGTATTAGTTACTCGCTTTGAAATCAGACTCCCAATAATAGTGTCACCAACGGACAGAATGGCTAGAACAAAGAACACCACGTGGCGTCATACTGTAGTTACACGTCACCGTTCTATCACCACAGCAACAGTTTCCACCGCACGTCACACGTTCAGCCACCTAGCAGCCATCGTTACGTCACCACCATCAGCGCTTTCCCGTCCAGCTTCCAGTGCGAGCAAGATATCCACATCACCCGCACGATCCAGTCTGGCAGCACCCGCAGTACCAAGTCACCAGTCGCACCACAAGTCACCAGCCTCCGCGTCCGCATCAGCATCAGCAGTCCACTGTCAACAGCCACACCGCAAGTCACCAGCCTCCACCACCACATCTGCATCAGCACCCGCACGACATAGTCAGCAACCGCACTACAAATCATCAGCCTCCGCCACCGCAGCTGCAGCATCATCAACAGTTGCCATTGGTCACCCAATACCGGTGATCACGTCGCCACAAGACATAGACTATCCGCGATCGCCATCTCCGGATGATCTAGTTATAGATGAAAGAGACCACCGCGCACCGTCATCATCCATCAGCAGCACACCAGTCATCATCCTGACGTCACCGCAGCACACCAGCCTCCCGCATCCAGCCGTGAGAAAGAGCACCATCCAGACCGCCTGTATTGAGGGAAGAGGAGGAGGATAGCCCATACGCAGGAGATTCTTCCAGTTCCACGTGTCACAGCTAGCTGTCTCCTTAAGGCCACAAAGATACGGAAGCAGTCTGCCTCCGTCACTACAGCTCTATCTCCTCCACAAGCAGCCATCCGCATCACCGCTCTGGAATCTTCATCAAAAGCCACACCAGCACCGGCAACACCAGCAACAACAGCACCAGCACCAGTTCCCGCACAAGCAGCAGCAGCAGCCACCAGCATCCCGGCAACACCATCGCCCACAGTCACTGTTTGTTCAGACATTAATGATACCGCCACTACCTCCCGTGTACTAGTGTCTAACATTAACTCTCTTAATTCGCCTAATTATAACAAAGGAATATCGGCCATTCAGGAAAATCCGCCACGTCCCACCACCACCAGCCGCAGAACTCAAGCGCGATGGGGAAATTTCGCAGCCAACACGTGCGGACATTTCTGCCACGGGTGTAGCAGAATTTTGGAGTGATGCGAGGAATGGAACACTTAATCATACTATCATATTTTTATTTTTTTTAGCTATTTTTCTTCTTATTATATATGTTCTACCAATTGCAACCCTGTCCCCAGGATGACTACGGTTATCCTGCACAGCTGCGCAAAATTCTTGCACAGCTGTGTCACTATCAAAAATGAGCACTGTGGACTCACGCGTTGTAGGAACGTTGTGTGCGATGTATAGTACACAATGCACTGCAGTGCAATAATGTCATAATCCTGTCATGTAGTCTCAGCTATGCTGGGGCTGCCTGATAAACTAGATTTTTACTTATTATTATACTATTTTTCTTATTATTTTTCTTCCTGTGTTAGCATGGCGGGACGGTTATTGGGTCAGCGAGAGATGCCCGCACGGACCCGCTATAACGGGCCACAGTTTACACATTTAATTAATACGTGTTGCGTATCCCTTTTACCCGGGATACGCAAGTAATTCGTTAAATAGACAATAAGGGTATAGTACATGGAAATATTTTATATATATATATATTATATTATACTTTATATTATATATATATATATTATATTATACTTTATATTATATACTTATAATTATGGTACGTTGGAGCGTGGGTGTTCTCTGCTGAGAAAGTAATTATCCGCACCCAAAGGGAACACCCATGCGAGCCATTGTTTTAGCGACCATTGTTTAAAAAAGTAATAAAGCACGTACAAAGAAATGAACACAAAACAAAAAAAAAAAGAGAAAAGACATGGAAAAATAATTCCAGATAAAAAATCAAAACTAAAAGTATGCCTCCCTTGTCCCCTGCGGCATGCCTATGTGCCCTATCTCTCATAACACACGTCTACCACGTCACTACTCCTCGCAGGCCACGCTCATACCTGGGAAGTCTATAATTCCCGCATAACATGCATCCGTACGGTGATCCGCGATGCGTGATCGTTTGCCACAGATGTCAAACTAGGAGGGGTACCGGCCGTATCAGCCAAGCTGGGTACGGGCCGCCCATCCTGAATTCGTTCCTATAAACGCCCCCCCCCCTGGGTAAAGCAATAAGCATGTATAAGCCTATACGAGAGGAATTTTGTCGTGAAAACGACTAAGTTCATTAAAACGTGTAGTGCGCGCTCTAGTCGCTGTATTGACAGAGCACGTGTGGCACGTCCGAGAGCGAGTGGAGCATTTAGTGTGCCGCGTGGGCACGTCTTAATTCTCTATAATTGTTTGTTTCCTTCGAATCTGGTGTTGATCAAGACCAGCTTTCGACGGGCTTTTTAAATCTATAAACCGTTTTAAAACCGATTCAGAAATGGCTGAGTTATCGCCGATTTCTCCCTGTAAATTATGCTCAAAATATAGAAATGGCGTCGTAATCACCTATATATATATATAGCTAAATAATCAGTGATTTGTGTAACACGTGACGCACTACGTCATCTTCACATCTATATCGTTCCTGCCCATCCGTCATCCCCGATTCCCTTCCTTCCATTGATGGGTGTGTGGGATGGATGGATGGATGGGTGAGTGGCATGGATGTGTGGGATGGATGGATGGATGGATGGATGGACAGACGGATCGGCGGACGGGTGGTTGGATTGGTGTATGGAGATCGATGGATGGGTGGATGGATGAATGAATGGATGAATGGGTGGATGGATGGATGGGTGGGTGGGTGGGTGGGTGGGTGGGTGGGTGGGTGGGTGGGGGTGGGGGTGGATGGATGAATGGATAGATGGATGGATGGATGGATGGATGGATAGATGGATGGATGGATGGATGGATCCTTCCTTCCTTCCTCCCTCTCTCCGACTAAGCTCTATCCTTCCTTTATGCACGTCCCCGTCCCGCCTCCTCATCCTTCCATGGATGGATGGATGGATGGATGGGGCGTGGGGTGGATGGATGATGGGTGTGTGGATGGATGGATGGATGGATGGATGGATAGATGGATCCGTCCATCCATCCATCCGTCTGTCCATCTCTTCAGCCAACCACCCGGCTGTCTGTGTGTCCGCCCAGCCACTTACTCACCTAAAATTAAGGGAGCTGAATATCACTTTCTTTCTACATGTAGGAACACAGTTTAATTATAAACACTGCAGTAGAAGCTTTACCAGTTCGTCATCATCACAATCATCTTAATAGAGGAATTGAAGAATCTGTTGTGTCTTGGTGGTATCAAATACAAGTAACATGTTGATTCCCATTTTCTAGGCATTCCAGTGCAGTCTCTACGATATGCCTTAATGGCCTGTACTGGCAGTCCAGATGATGCTGACGGTGACCACGACGCCGACAGTAGAACCACCCATGTCAGCATACATTGTGCCCAGAGTATGTCATCATAACAACATTGCTCTTTTAAAGCTGCGCTGTGAAATCCTTGTAAATCACAGTCAACTGTATCTCTGATGCGAGATAACGTCACATTTGCCAGAATTTAGGTCTAGACAGTGCGATGAGTGTACCCTCTACCGTCGCATCTATCTGAGATGGTATAACCCGTAGTTCGTTGTTGATATCATCTGGTCCATGCAAGTGACAATTTTAAAGATGGTAATGCCTTGCTAACCTCTGCATCTGTCATTGCGTTATATAGGGTTTTTGAACAGCCATCAGATGAGGTTAGTAGCTCAGCTTATCTTCTGTATCGATGAGCTGGTCCTCTAAGCATTATCTGATTGTCTGGGGATTTCCCTGGGCAGAGCCTATGATTTTTTTTCATTCGGTTTGTGTACAACAGTGGTTGCTATCACATACTGATTCTTAATGCTTTGCATACTCTGAAAATTTTAAGACAGTCATCACTGGAAGTGATTTCATTTGCTCTCATATATATTTGGTTAGATTTTGGTTATTTGATAGACGAATAGTGAGATCTGTCACTATTTTGAATACGTCATCTTGATACAGTTGGCATAATCTCTAGGTTGATTGTAGCATATCGAGACATTGGCGTATCTTTCATGGTTGATATGAGAGTTCTTTTCACATTTACCAATAGCATATATATCAACCTAGAGATTATGCCAACTGTATCAAGATGACGTATTCAAAATAGTGACAGATCTCACTATTCGTCTATCAAATAACCCAAATCTAATCAAATTAGTTCCAAGATTGCAATATTTTGGCACAAACAGGTTGAAGAATAATCGGATATTAGATAATTGTGTAGAGCGTCTAACCCCCAGCTGAACTATTAATGATTTAGCTTTGCAAGCATTGGATATCAAGATGCAACATTTTCCAACATTTCACCATTGACTAATTAACAGATCGAACGATACAACTTGATTGTACTAACGTCCTGGCGAATTGAGGGCAATTCCAAGATATACCAATCCAGGGACCGACTCTGGTGAAACTGCTCCAAATTTATGCAGATGACGTGTTCGAATAGAGAATGATTGTTGAAATTAATAGTACTATCATCTAAGGCTGCGTGGCATAATGTCAAGCCGGTGATAATGTCAATTTTCACGCTCGTTTGAACCGTATATCGGTTTTATAGGGTGTGGTCGGGCCAACGATTAGGGGGTACAATTATTGTAGGCCTGTGTAATATTTTTTTTGATAAACATGTAGCAAGGATACGTGTGTTGTCAGGAACTCTTGGCCCAAAGTACACGCTCACGACTATTAATTTCTTTATACGTATCAGGCATAATGTATACGCCTATAACATTCATTTCTGCTTACTCCAGTAATTGTTAACGTCTAGCTTCTTACGGACTAACAATAATATGGGTTTCATTTACAATCGATTGATTCTAATGCACGTGATTTCTCATGTGTTTAATCACCACGAGTCGAACAACGGGATATATACCTTAATGTATGCACTATTATTTTGGAGTGCTTGTTGAAAACTGTTGGTGTCACCGACAGCAACAACATTCATTCAGTCAATTACTCATAGATTAACACCATCTAGTCGTATAATTTACATTGGTTCGACATCCAGGTAATGATGATTCGGGGCGTGGTTAGAGCATACGTCTATCGAATTAAGCCTATTACCGGTATATAATGCGAACTGACATCACCGGTCAAGGTGGTCGTTAACGTGTGATTTTAGCTTTAAGGACTTATCTAAACATGAGGTGGATTACTTAGCTTTGTTTTGATAACTCCCCCTCCACCACCCCCCCCACCCCACCCCCGCTCATATATACGGTACCGATAAACATGTTTATTTTGTATCTGAATATGACAATTTAAAAATCCCTTGAAACTCGCTATGTTTAGATTAGCAGAAGGTTTGAACAAGTAGTCTTAGATTATGTAATCATGTGTTTTTACAGAATTTTGATAACTGGCTTATTCACACAGCATAAGACTGGCAATATTTATAAGTAAGAAAAGATTTATCAGCATTGGTTAGACCGAAGATTTTATTAAGCTCGGTTTTTCGGTTTGAACATGATTATGGCGAGGCAACCCGTTACCTTATTGAACCGGTTTACGATGTGAGACCGGTATATCGCGCAGGTCTACTATCATCCAGCATACACTTATTCTAGAACTCATCTACTAAAACAGTTTCCTCTTTACAAAGTTGCATCAATTATCACTGTCATATTGACGAAATGACAACAAATCAAATTGCATTTTCAAGGCCTTTCTTCAGACTGAGGTATTTTAATTGTGACACCAGTAATGTAACAACGTAGCCATTGATTATAACATCAGCTGAGCCACATGCTTGTGTGGGAGCCAGCTACACGAATAGATCAGCCTTCCGGATATTTTGGAAATTCTTCAAACCTTAAATTTGTTCATGACCGCAACTATAATGATTGCTATTGTCCTTTGAACTCACGCTCGTTCATGTAATTGATGAATCCAGTTTCTTAGTCAATCATATGACATCATAATCATGACGTGCAGGATGACATCATAATCAACTATGTCATGAATGACTCGATTTAGTCCGTCTTAATCGCTTAATAGACCGTCAGGTTGTCTTTACCATTTAATAAAAGCATGCTGTTGAATAATTTGAAACTAATATGATTGGGCGATACTGCTACCATAGGCAGCAACAGCACCCAAGCAAATTAGTTTCAAAATATTGACCAGCTTACCTATATAGTTTTCTGAGATTCGGAGAGTGCAGTGATGGATCAATCCCAACACGGGCAAAGAGTGTGTGGAGCTTAGATATAGATGAGCGGATCATAGCTAATACTGAGTTCCTCCATTAATGCATAGGTGCCAATATCATACACTTTCTGGTCCTATGATTTAGTTACAATGTAGGCTAGTCTTCCTGAAATATAGGGAATGTGCCAACTCATTACTTTCCGAATTTCTTGACAACCTGTTAACATTGTCTATGATTGGACTAACGCCTTTACATATGCTGTAACATATTCATAAGTTGTTAAAATTTTCAATGTGGCAATCACCAAATGACTGTGAATTTGATCCACAAATCTTATATGCCCAATTAATAATTGTGACATCACACTCCACATATTTCACTGATGTGAATAGTTTCTGAGATGTGCAACTTTAGGCCGATACATGCTGCATGGATCTCTGTTAGGGATTTGAAATGTTAACCCAATTTCAACAACATAGCTATTGCAGGACGTGTGTCAACGAGTCGCTAAGAAAGCACAATTTGTAGAAATTGAAATGTGGAATTTGTCCACAAAAATCATTTATAGACTTTAGGAGGGCGGTGGGATTCTGCCTCAAAAGAAGCATAGATTTTGAAAACAATATTGGTGTAAACTACTGCGAAAAAGACACCATGCTTCCCACGCATCACATACAGCATTTCATCGATTGTATAGGTATTGGTTTACCCTCAACAGATGTGAAATTAGCATTTCCTGTACTGTATATATATATATTGTGAAGAACTGCTAGATCATTAACACGGGTGTGTCTTGTGTCAGCATATGGGTTATTAAATATATGACATTAAAAAGAAAGAGTTAACCTATCTATTAATCTACAATTTGTGATCAACTTGATACTTAGGCAAGCATAAAAACTATTCTATACGCTTGCTTGACATTATTACCGTCCTATTTCTGGAGTAACTGCTTTGTGTTAACTGTTTGACTAAGAAATGTATACGAATTGGCATTGGTCGCCTTGTATACTTTGTAATTTGTTATCGTAATTCACCTTTCCAGTTTATCCATTGATCATCTGCCGTCATATGACGTCATAATTAAGCAAGTGACATGTAGAATGTCGTCATAATCATGACGTCATGAATGATTCGAAATAGTCGAATAGCTTAATAGTCCGACACGTTGTAAGAATAGACCTTTCCACTCTATCCATTCAGCGTATGACGTCATAATTAACTACGTGACGTGTGTCATAATCAATGACGTCATGAAAGTACGTCACGAACAGAATATGCGTTGTTGTACGAATTGTATGTATTTACTATTTAATACAAATTCGATCGATCCTAACATGAGCGATATGTGGGCGGAGCGTAACGTCTCATTTTGATCTTCATGGGAAACTTCCCATCACACTTGCGTATGAACATCCAAATCGGGCAAGGGTCAATTTTCCACTGTATCCATAGTACTGTTCAGTAAATGTATATTGTTATGTTTTAGACTATGTAATACGAACTATATGTCACTGTCATGATGAATCTCATTTGCGTACAAGCTAAATATGTCTGACCTAGTTTGGGGAAAATATATTCTCACATTACAAATGAAAATCACAGGAAGTTTTTGAGTTAGCATGTTTTGTCATACCTGACATAATCTTTCAATGTGCGCGTAATATTTGTATAGCTGTTGACTTGTATAGGTGGGACACGGCACAATCTCACGTAAGTTGTTATTCATATAGGAATTCACCTTTATCCATCTATCGTCTACCGTCAAATGACGTCAGAATCAGCTAAGCGGCGTGTAGGATGACATCATATTCATTGCGTCATAAATGATTCCATTTAACTCTTAATAGGCCGGCACGTTGCACGAATTGTTTGTCTCTACTATTTAATAAACATGCTGTTGAATATTTTGAAACTAATTTGACTGGACGCCGTTTCTGCCATAGGCAGCAACAGCACCCAGTCAAATTAATTCCAAAATATTCAATAGCTTACCTGTATAGATTTCTGCAAATTGATAGTCAGAGAGTTCTTAGATCGATCGATCCCAACAAGAGCGAGATGTGGGTGGAGCTTACCTAGAGATGGGCGGGGCATAGCTAAAAATGAAAAGGTCCATTGGCTTAGTCCGATATATATTAGTACACGCAATGAAGGGAGGATTAATGTTAGATGTGTTGACTACATAAACATGTTCACCTTGCGATGGAAAGTAGATATTAAGGTAGATATAAAGGGTTCTGATATTGATTCAGTCTTAATATGTATTACTAGAATATAGTTTTATCTCTAAAGTAATAATCAGATGGAACACAGAATCAGTGTTGTTCATAGCGCCTAGACAAAAATATAAATGTATTATATTTTATAATGTAATAAATATATTGCATATATAAATGTATATACGCCTGTGAGCTACTGTGCACATGATAGAAACAAGTTCCAAGTAAATTCGTTTCAAAATATTCACTTCACATTGTTTTAATTCTCTATTTTAAGCTTGATGTTAGTAAATTTAGATGCAAATATGTTCCGGTTTATTCGATCCCATTTTGTCCTGCTACATATTACTGGGGGAAAGGAAAAATAGTCGCTGATAACTTAGTCACATTCAATGACAAATCCATGAAAAAAATTAATTCTTTATTAATTAAAGCATATAATTCTGTTAAATATTTTGTTGGCAGCGACGGCTCTCCAGCCATATTAATATCAGTATATTCAAATGCTTCTATGCGCGTTAGCCCTCCAATTGAGATATTTGAGAGTATCCATCTATGATCTGACGTCATATGACGTCATAATTAACTAAGTGACGTTTATGCTGACGTCATAATCATGACATCATAAATGATTCCATATCGTCCGACACGCTGTATGAATTGTATATCCTTGCTATTTAATAAACTTGCTGTTGAATATTTTGCAACTAATTTCACTGGGCGCTGTTGCTGCTGTTGTTACCCAGGCAAATTAGTTTCAAAATATTCAACAGCTTAGGCCTACATATAGTTTTCTGGAAATTGATAATCAGGGAGTTCAGAGATCGATCTGTCCCAGCACGGGCGTGGTGTGGGTGGAGCTTAGATTGGGATGGGCGGTGCATACATAAAAGTGGAAGGGCCCATTGGGAGACGACCTCGTAATTGAGAGATCTGATCTGCCACTCAAGCACCTGACGTCATAATAAACGCAAGTCATTGAAGGAAGGAAGGAAGGAAGAATGAAAGAAAGAAAGAAAGAAAGAAAGAAAGAAAGAAAGAAAGAAAGAAAGAAAGAAAGAAGAAAGAAAAACACCAACCAACCAACCAAAAAATAAACAAACAAATAATCAAAGAAACAAACAAACAAACAAACAAACAAACAAACAATCATATTTCTGTTACAAAACCGTGATCACCGGCTGAATGTCTTTGAGCCTGACAAGAGGCCGCTGTTGTGCTAGGCAGCAATGGTATTCAACCCGTTCAGTCCGAAAACATTCATCAGCCTTACATCTACCACACAGTTTCTCTTCTCTATTTATGCTTAATGTTGTGTTTGAACGCATAATTGGTGGTTTAAAGTTCTAGAGTGGCATGGTGTAATCACATCCTTATATGACAGTGCTATTTAATATGGATCAGATATAATAGTGGTCTTTATTTAGCATAAAAGCCTAGTTTATGTCTGTATTTCAGTTGTCCAGGTGTTTGCGAATTGAGTCTAAAATATTTTCTTTATCCGCTTCATTTCCTGTTTTTGTTAATATGGTCTACCTCTAAAAATGCATGTTTACTGTTGGCATTAAAAATTAACATCGTCGTGTCGTG
>CM067360.1:37934451-38014929 GCA_034401795.1 Chaetoderma sp. LZ-2023a | reverse complement strand
ACGACACGACGATGTTACACACTTGCCTTCAGGACTGGATACGTCAATTTATCGTTGCGTGCACACCTACTCGGTTATACTCAGCATAATGGACTCAGTCATCACAGGCAACAACACTGTTTAGCAGAACATCTAACGTTACTACACCTCATTCACACGTAATAACAGTCAATATTATTAAGAGAGCAAGATGCCCGCAATGTCGTCAGTCATGAGTAGAATTTTGCTACCGAAAAAACTTAAATTCGATAATGGATTGATCAAAGTTACGACAGCATCCTTCAGGTCATCTACGCTCTAAAGTAACTCTGTCCCACCCACGGGCTCGGCCATTACAGAGCGAAATACCAGCAGGTTCGATAAAGTTGACACCGCACCGCAGCACCCCTTACACACCCAGCTGCAATAAAAATGTCACAATCTCACTACAGCGCAAGAATCACCCACAGATAACCAGCCATGCGTATCAATCAAGATCATCACCATGTCAGAAACACAGACACTCAGGGTTGACCGTATTCACAATATCCATACGACGGTACTGTAATTGTAAAAACAGTGTGTACTCATATCTCCGAGCTGTAGTGTAATTATATTAATATGTCTGGTCTAGTTAGGGATGAGGCTAAGTCCTACCCATAGAGGAGGATGCGTGGCAGCCCACCCACTCGGAAAACACAGCTATCTCGGCGGAATCAGTAACTTTGATTTGCCAAAGAATAGATCTGTTTAAACCACACACATCAAATTACATATAGTTTTACTGTCCTATTTTTTTTATTAAGAACACATCTGCTTTACTGTGTTATATATATTTAATGCACGTGCCGGTCTAAAGCGGCATAAAAAATCTGACAGTATAATTACAAAGACAATTTCACAAACTTATGTTACCTACGTTCCAGCCCATAATCGACTGAGAGAACTACCTATTTACAGACACTAAAGTTGCATGTATAAGAACTCGCGCTATATAGGGACGCTATTCAGAAAGACCCATAGTAGAACATATATTTCCATTGTCTCGCATCTACAGCAATTATACATCAGCAACATTATTCGACCATTAATAATAAACGATATCTAGGTTTCCAATCAACCACGTGTCTTTCAAGAGCCACGTGACTTTCACTTCTTTTTCCAGTAAAATTGGATCAAGCGCATTTAAACAAAAGAACCACCAAAATACGGGACTACCACAGCGTGATGGAGGAGGAGTGAGAGTGTGAGTCGGGGTGAGTCGGGGCTATTGCCGCTGACGTCACCACGCTCCCCCACACACCCCAACGGGAGCGCCAGCCTAGAATTAAGAGAGGCGAGTTTATAAGCATCCAATCTGAGAAACCGCCTCACACTAATTAAAAGGTGAGCTTCCAAGGGAATAAGTAGTTCCTAGTTTTATGTTGATTGGAAATTCTCCTTATAATTAAAAATACTTCCTTTATACGGAAGGAATAATTTATGTGACTACAGGAATTTGTAACTTAAAACTGTCTATGTAGGGCGTGACCGAATCACTTACAAACTTCCAGGAATGGTCATCCGCTCTCCTGTGACGTCACTAAATAGTATAAAAAGGGGATGCATGCTCTGGAATGGTCATCCGCTCTCCTGTGACGTCACTAAATAGTATAAAAAGGGGATGCATGCTCTGAAACTTCGTGTTCCCGTCCAAGTTCAGCACCAGGGAAGATCACAGCATTAGGCTACTTTCGTGTCGCAAAATAAACTCTGCTTATTATTATTTCTTCTTTATTATTATTATTATTATTATTATTATTATTATTATTATTATTATTATTTTTATTATTATTATTATTATTATTATTATTATTATTATTATTATTATTATTGTTGTTGTTATATTAGGCCTGGAAAGTTTATGAAGAGATAGGACTACTAGTTTAGGGTAGGTTACCCGCAATACCGCTACTATGCGGGGACATTATGTTGCTTGAAGAGGATTTGGCTCTCTCAGAATCATCACCAGAGTCAACGTCACCAGTTCGCGTGAAGAAGTTTTCCTGTACCGCGCTTCTATGAGACAGACAGCAATGTAACCATGCCTTCACGCGGAATTCAGACCTGACAGTTCACATCAACAGAGACCACCTGCTTCAACGCGCGTTCTGTACAGACTGCGTGTACTTATTCACAGCAACACATTACGGTGTGAGGCACATGCTTAAGCATAAACATCGTGTCTTAGAGGTAGCGATAGTGCCAGGAGAAGAGAATGAGAATCCAGCAGTATTAGTTACTCGCTTTGAAATCAGACTCCCAATAATAGTGTCACCAACGGACAGAATGGCTAGAACAAAGAACACCACGTGGCGTCATACTGTAGTTACACGTCACCGTTCTATCACCACAGCAACAGTTTCCACCGCACGTCACACGTTCAGCCACCTAGCAGCCATCGTTACGTCACCACCATCAGCGCTTTCCCGTCCAGCTTCCAGTGCGAGCAAGATATCCACATCACCCGCACGATCCAGTCTGGCAGCACCCGCAGTACCAAGTCACCAGTCGCACCACAAGTCACCAGCCTCCGCGTCCGCATCAGCATCAGCAGTCCACTGTCAACAGCCACACCGCAAGTCACCAGCCTCCACCACCACATCTGCATCAGCACCCGCACGACATAGTCAGCAACCGCACTACAAATCATCAGCCTCCGCCACCGCAGCTGCAGCATCATCAACAGTTGCCATTGGTCACCCAATACCGGTGATCACGTCGCCACAAGACATAGACTATCCGCGATCGCCATCTCCGGATGATCTAGTTATAGATGAAAGAGACCACCGCGCACCGTCATCATCCATCAGCAGCACACCAGTCATCATCCTGACGTCACCGCAGCACACCAGCCTCCCGCATCCAGCCGTGAGAAAGAGCACCATCCAGACCGCCTGTATTGAGGGAAGAGGAGGAGGATAGCCCATACGCAGGAGATTCTTCCAGTTCCACGTGTCACAGCTAGCTGTCTCCTTAAGGCCACAAAGATACGGAAGCAGTCTGCCTCCGTCACTACAGCTCTATCTCCTCCACAAGCAGCCATCCGCATCACCGCTCTGGAATCTTCATCAAAAGCCACACCAGCACCGGCAACACCAGCAACAACAGCACCAGCACCAGTTCCCGCACAAGCAGCAGCAGCAGCCACCAGCATCCCGGCAACACCATCGCCCACAGTCACTGTTTGTTCAGACATTAATGATACCGCCACTACCTCCCGTGTACTAGTGTCTAACATTAACTCTCTTAATTCGCCTAATTATAACAAAGGAATATCGGCCATTCAGGAAAATCCGCCACGTCCCACCACCACCAGCCGCAGAACTCAAGCGCGATGGGGAAATTTCGCAGCCAACACGTGCGGACATTTCTGCCACGGGTGTAGCAGAATTTTGGAGTGATGCGAGGAATGGAACACTTAATCATACTATCATATTTTTATTTTTTTTAGCTATTTTTCTTCTTATTATATATGTTCTACCAATTGCAACCCTGTCCCCAGGATGACTACGGTTATCCTGCACAGCTGCGCAAAATTCTTGCACAGCTGTGTCACTATCAAAAATGAGCACTGTGGACTCACGCGTTGTAGGAACGTTGTGTGCGATGTATAGTACACAATGCACTGCAGTGCAATAATGTCATAATCCTGTCATGTAGTCTCAGCTATGCTGGGGCTGCCTGATAAACTAGATTTTTACTTATTATTATACTATTTTTCTTATTATTTTTCTTCCTGTGTTAGCATGGCGGGACGGTTATTGGGTCAGCGAGAGATGCCCGCACGGACCCGCTATAACGGGCCACAGTTTACACATTTAATTAATACGTGTTGCGTATCCCTTTTACCCGGGATACGCAAGTAATTCGTTAAATAGACAATAAGGGTATAGTACATGGAAATATTTTATATATATATATATTATATTATACTTTATATTATATATATATATATTATATTATACTTTATATTATATACTTATAATTATGGTACGTTGGAGCGTGGGTGTTCTCTGCTGAGAAAGTAATTATCCGCACCCAAAGGGAACACCCATGCGAGCCATTGTTTTAGCGACCATTGTTTAAAAAAGTAATAAAGCACGTACAAAGAAATGAACACAAAACAAAAAAAAAAAGAGAAAAGACATGGAAAAATAATTCCAGATAAAAAATCAAAACTAAAAGTATGCCTCCCTTGTCCCCTGCGGCATGCCTATGTGCCCTATCTCTCATAACACACGTCTACCACGTCACTACTCCTCGCAGGCCACGCTCATACCTGGGAAGTCTATAATTCCCGCATAACATGCATCCGTACGGTGATCCGCGATGCGTGATCGTTTGCCACAGATGTCAAACTAGGAGGGGTACCGGCCGTATCAGCCAAGCTGGGTACGGGCCGCCCATCCTGAATTCGTTCCTATAAACGCCCCCCCCCCCTGGGTAAAGCAATAAGCATGTATAAGCCTATACGAGAGGAATTTTGTCGTGAAAACGACTAAGTTCATTAAAACGTGTAGTGCGCGCTCTAGTCGCTGTATTGACAGAGCACGTGTGGCACGTCCGAGAGCGAGTGGAGCATTTAGTGTGCCGCGTGGGCACGTCTTAATTCTCTATAATTGTTTGTTTCCTTCGAATCTGGTGTTGATCAAGACCAGCTTTCGACGGGCTTTTTAAATCTATAAACCGTTTTAAAACCGATTCAGAAATGGCTGAGTTATCGCCGATTTCTCCCTGTAAATTATGCTCAAAATATAGAAATGGCGTCGTAATCACCTATATATATATATAGCTAAATAATCAGTGATTTGTGTAACACGTGACGCACTACGTCATCTTCACATCTATATCGTTCCTGCCCATCCGTCATCCCCGATTCCCTTCCTTCCATTGATGGGTGTGTGGGATGGATGGATGGATGGGTGAGTGGCATGGATGTGTGGGATGGATGGATGGATGGATGGATGGACAGACGGATCGGCGGACGGGTGGTTGGATTGGTGTATGGAGATCGATGGATGGGTGGATGGATGAATGAATGGATGAATGGGTGGATGGATGGATGGGTGGGTGGGTGGGTGGGTGGGTGGGTGGGTGGGTGGGTGGGGGTGGGGGTGGATGGATGAATGGATAGATGGATGGATGGATGGATGGATGGATAGATGGATGGATGGATGGATGGATCCTTCCTTCCTTCCTCCCTCTCTCCGACTAAGCTCTATCCTTCCTTTATGCACGTCCCCGTCCCGCCTCCTCATCCTTCCATGGATGGATGGATGGATGGATGGGGCGTGGGGTGGATGGATGATGGGTGTGTGGATGGATGGATGGATGGATGGATGGATAGATGGATCCGTCCATCCATCCATCCGTCTGTCCATCTCTTCAGCCAACCACCCGGCTGTCTGTGTGTCCGCCCAGCCACTTACTCACCTAAAATTAAGGGAGCTGAATATCACTTTCTTTCTACATGTAGGAACACAGTTTAATTATAAACACTGCAGTAGAAGCTTTACCAGTTCGTCATCATCACAATCATCTTAATAGAGGAATTGAAGAATCTGTTGTGTCTTGGTGGTATCAAATACAAGTAACATGTTGATTCCCATTTTCTAGGCATTCCAGTGCAGTCTCTACGATATGCCTTAATGGCCTGTACTGGCAGTCCAGATGATGCTGACGGTGACCACGACGCCGACAGTAGAACCACCCATGTCAGCATACATTGTGCCCAGAGTATGTCATCATAACAACATTGCTCTTTTAAAGCTGCGCTGTGAAATCCTTGTAAATCACAGTCAACTGTATCTCTGATGCGAGATAACGTCACATTTGCCAGAATTTAGGTCTAGACAGTGCGATGAGTGTACCCTCTACCGTCGCATCTATCTGAGATGGTATAACCCGTAGTTCGTTGTTGATATCATCTGGTCCATGCAAGTGACAATTTTAAAGATGGTAATGCCTTGCTAACCTCTGCATCTGTCATTGCGTTATATAGGGTTTTTGAACAGCCATCAGATGAGGTTAGTAGCTCAGCTTATCTTCTGTATCGATGAGCTGGTCCTCTAAGCATTATCTGATTGTCTGGGGATTTCCCTGGGCAGAGCCTATGATTTTTTTTCATTCGGTTTGTGTACAACAGTGGTTGCTATCACATACTGATTCTTAATGCTTTGCATACTCTGAAAATTTTAAGACAGTCATCACTGGAAGTGATTTCATTTGCTCTCATATATATTTGGTTAGATTTTGGTTATTTGATAGACGAATAGTGAGATCTGTCACTATTTTGAATACGTCATCTTGATACAGTTGGCATAATCTCTAGGTTGATTGTAGCATATCGAGACATTGGCGTATCTTTCATGGTTGATATGAGAGTTCTTTTCACATTTACCAATAGCATATATATCAACCTAGAGATTATGCCAACTGTATCAAGATGACGTATTCAAAATAGTGACAGATCTCACTATTCGTCTATCAAATAACCCAAATCTAATCAAATTAGTTCCAAGATTGCAATATTTTGGCACAAACAGGTTGAAGAATAATCGGATATTAGATAATTGTGTAGAGCGTCTAACCCCCAGCTGAACTATTAATGATTTAGCTTTGCAAGCATTGGATATCAAGATGCAACATTTTCCAACATTTCACCATTGACTAATTAACAGATCGAACGATACAACTTGATTGTACTAACGTCCTGGCGAATTGAGGGCAATTCCAAGATATACCAATCCAGGGACCGACTCTGGTGAAACTGCTCCAAATTTATGCAGATGACGTGTTCGAATAGAGAATGATTGTTGAAATTAATAGTACTATCATCTAAGGCTGCGTGGCATAATGTCAAGCCGGTGATAATGTCAATTTTCACGCTCGTTTGAACCGTATATCGGTTTTATAGGGTGTGGTCGGGCCAACGATTAGGGGGTACAATTATTGTAGGCCTGTGTAATATTTTTTTTGATAAACATGTAGCAAGGATACGTGTGTTGTCAGGAACTCTTGGCCCAAAGTACACGCTCACGACTATTAATTTCTTTATACGTATCAGGCATAATGTATACGCCTATAACATTCATTTCTGCTTACTCCAGTAATTGTTAACGTCTAGCTTCTTACGGACTAACAATAATATGGGTTTCATTTACAATCGATTGATTCTAATGCACGTGATTTCTCATGTGTTTAATCACCACGAGTCGAACAACGGGATATATACCTTAATGTATGCACTATTATTTTGGAGTGCTTGTTGAAAACTGTTGGTGTCACCGACAGCAACAACATTCATTCAGTCAATTACTCATAGATTAACACCATCTAGTCGTATAATTTACATTGGTTCGACATCCAGGTAATGATGATTCGGGGCGTGGTTAGAGCATACGTCTATCGAATTAAGCCTATTACCGGTATATAATGCGAACTGACATCACCGGTCAAGGTGGTCGTTAACGTGTGATTTTAGCTTTAAGGACTTATCTAAACATGAGGTGGATTACTTAGCTTTGTTTTGATAACTCCCCCTCCACCACCCCCCCCACCCCACCCCCGCTCATATATACGGTACCGATAAACATGTTTATTTTGTATCTGAATATGACAATTTAAAAATCCCTTGAAACTCGCTATGTTTAGATTAGCAGAAGGTTTGAACAAGTAGTCTTAGATTATGTAATCATGTGTTTTTACAGAATTTTGATAACTGGCTTATTCACACAGCATAAGACTGGCAATATTTATAAGTAAGAAAAGATTTATCAGCATTGGTTAGACCGAAGATTTTATTAAGCTCGGTTTTTCGGTTTGAACATGATTATGGCGAGGCAACCCGTTACCTTATTGAACCGGTTTACGATGTGAGACCGGTATATCGCGCAGGTCTACTATCATCCAGCATACACTTATTCTAGAACTCATCTACTAAAACAGTTTCCTCTTTACAAAGTTGCATCAATTATCACTGTCATATTGACGAAATGACAACAAATCAAATTGCATTTTCAAGGCCTTTCTTCAGACTGAGGTATTTTAATTGTGACACCAGTAATGTAACAACGTAGCCATTGATTATAACATCAGCTGAGCCACATGCTTGTGTGGGAGCCAGCTACACGAATAGATCAGCCTTCCGGATATTTTGGAAATTCTTCAAACCTTAAATTTGTTCATGACCGCAACTATAATGATTGCTATTGTCCTTTGAACTCACGCTCGTTCATGTAATTGATGAATCCAGTTTCTTAGTCAATCATATGACATCATAATCATGACGTGCAGGATGACATCATAATCAACTATGTCATGAATGACTCGATTTAGTCCGTCTTAATCGCTTAATAGACCGTCAGGTTGTCTTTACCATTTAATAAAAGCATGCTGTTGAATAATTTGAAACTAATATGATTGGGCGATACTGCTACCATAGGCAGCAACAGCACCCAAGCAAATTAGTTTCAAAATATTGACCAGCTTACCTATATAGTTTTCTGAGATTCGGAGAGTGCAGTGATGGATCAATCCCAACACGGGCAAAGAGTGTGTGGAGCTTAGATATAGATGAGCGGATCATAGCTAATACTGAGTTCCTCCATTAATGCATAGGTGCCAATATCATACACTTTCTGGTCCTATGATTTAGTTACAATGTAGGCTAGTCTTCCTGAAATATAGGGAATGTGCCAACTCATTACTTTCCGAATTTCTTGACAACCTGTTAACATTGTCTATGATTGGACTAACGCCTTTACATATGCTGTAACATATTCATAAGTTGTTAAAATTTTCAATGTGGCAATCACCAAATGACTGTGAATTTGATCCACAAATCTTATATGCCCAATTAATAATTGTGACATCACACTCCACATATTTCACTGATGTGAATAGTTTCTGAGATGTGCAACTTTAGGCCGATACATGCTGCATGGATCTCTGTTAGGGATTTGAAATGTTAACCCAATTTCAACAACATAGCTATTGCAGGACGTGTGTCAACGAGTCGCTAAGAAAGCACAATTTGTAGAAATTGAAATGTGGAATTTGTCCACAAAAATCATTTATAGACTTTAGGAGGGCGGTGGGATTCTGCCTCAAAAGAAGCATAGATTTTGAAAACAATATTGGTGTAAACTACTGCGAAAAAGACACCATGCTTCCCACGCATCACATACAGCATTTCATCGATTGTATAGGTATTGGTTTACCCTCAACAGATGTGAAATTAGCATTTCCTGTACTGTATATATATATATTGTGAAGAACTGCTAGATCATTAACACGGGTGTGTCTTGTGTCAGCATATGGGTTATTAAATATATGACATTAAAAAGAAAGAGTTAACCTATCTATTAATCTACAATTTGTGATCAACTTGATACTTAGGCAAGCATAAAAACTATTCTATACGCTTGCTTGACATTATTACCGTCCTATTTCTGGAGTAACTGCTTTGTGTTAACTGTTTGACTAAGAAATGTATACGAATTGGCATTGGTCGCCTTGTATACTTTGTAATTTGTTATCGTAATTCACCTTTCCAGTTTATCCATTGATCATCTGCCGTCATATGACGTCATAATTAAGCAAGTGACATGTAGAATGTCGTCATAATCATGACGTCATGAATGATTCGAAATAGTCGAATAGCTTAATAGTCCGACACGTTGTAAGAATAGACCTTTCCACTCTATCCATTCAGCGTATGACGTCATAATTAACTACGTGACGTGTGTCATAATCAATGACGTCATGAAAGTACGTCACGAACAGAATATGCGTTGTTGTACGAATTGTATGTATTTACTATTTAATACAAATTCGATCGATCCTAACATGAGCGATATGTGGGCGGAGCGTAACGTCTCATTTTGATCTTCATGGGAAACTTCCCATCACACTTGCGTATGAACATCCAAATCGGGCAAGGGTCAATTTTCCACTGTATCCATAGTACTGTTCAGTAAATGTATATTGTTATGTTTTAGACTATGTAATACGAACTATATGTCACTGTCATGATGAATCTCATTTGCGTACAAGCTAAATATGTCTGACCTAGTTTGGGGAAAATATATTCTCACATTACAAATGAAAATCACAGGAAGTTTTTGAGTTAGCATGTTTTGTCATACCTGACATAATCTTTCAATGTGCGCGTAATATTTGTATAGCTGTTGACTTGTATAGGTGGGACACGGCACAATCTCACGTAAGTTGTTATTCATATAGGAATTCACCTTTATCCATCTATCGTCTACCGTCAAATGACGTCAGAATCAGCTAAGCGGCGTGTAGGATGACATCATATTCATTGCGTCATAAATGATTCCATTTAACTCTTAATAGGCCGGCACGTTGCACGAATTGTTTGTCTCTACTATTTAATAAACATGCTGTTGAATATTTTGAAACTAATTTGACTGGACGCCGTTTCTGCCATAGGCAGCAACAGCACCCAGTCAAATTAATTCCAAAATATTCAATAGCTTACCTGTATAGATTTCTGCAAATTGATAGTCAGAGAGTTCTTAGATCGATCGATCCCAACAAGAGCGAGATGTGGGTGGAGCTTACCTAGAGATGGGCGGGGCATAGCTAAAAATGAAAAGGTCCATTGGCTTAGTCCGATATATATTAGTACACGCAATGAAGGGAGGATTAATGTTAGATGTGTTGACTACATAAACATGTTCACCTTGCGATGGAAAGTAGATATTAAGGTAGATATAAAGGGTTCTGATATTGATTCAGTCTTAATATGTATTACTAGAATATAGTTTTATCTCTAAAGTAATAATCAGATGGAACACAGAATCAGTGTTGTTCATAGCGCCTAGACAAAAATATAAATGTATTATATTTTATAATGTAATAAATATATTGCATATATAAATGTATATACGCCTGTGAGCTACTGTGCACATGATAGAAACAAGTTCCAAGTAAATTCGTTTCAAAATATTCACTTCACATTGTTTTAATTCTCTATTTTAAGCTTGATGTTAGTAAATTTAGATGCAAATATGTTCCGGTTTATTCGATCCCATTTTGTCCTGCTACATATTACTGGGGGAAAGGAAAAATAGTCGCTGATAACTTAGTCACATTCAATGACAAATCCATGAAAAAAATTAATTCTTTATTAATTAAAGCATATAATTCTGTTAAATATTTTGTTGGCAGCGACGGCTCTCCAGCCATATTAATATCAGTATATTCAAATGCTTCTATGCGCGTTAGCCCTCCAATTGAGATATTTGAGAGTATCCATCTATGATCTGACGTCATATGACGTCATAATTAACTAAGTGACGTTTATGCTGACGTCATAATCATGACATCATAAATGATTCCATATCGTCCGACACGCTGTATGAATTGTATATCCTTGCTATTTAATAAACTTGCTGTTGAATATTTTGCAACTAATTTCACTGGGCGCTGTTGCTGCTGTTGTTACCCAGGCAAATTAGTTTCAAAATATTCAACAGCTTAGGCCTACATATAGTTTTCTGGAAATTGATAATCAGGGAGTTCAGAGATCGATCTGTCCCAGCACGGGCGTGGTGTGGGTGGAGCTTAGATTGGGATGGGCGGTGCATACATAAAAGTGGAAGGGCCCATTGGGAGACGACCTCGTAATTGAGAGATCTGATCTGCCACTCAAGCACCTGACGTCATAATAAACGCAAGTCATTGAAGGAAGGAAGGAAGGAAGAATGAAAGAAAGAAAGAAAGAAAGAAAGAAAGAAAGAAAGAAAGAAAGAAAGAAAGAAAGAAGAAAGAAAAACACCAACCAACCAACCAAAAAATAAACAAACAAATAATCAAAGAAACAAACAAACAAACAAACAAACAAACAAACAATCATATTTCTGTTACAAAACCGTGATCACCGGCTGAATGTCTTTGAGCCTGACAAGAGGCCGCTGTTGTGCTAGGCAGCAATGGTATTCAACCCGTTCAGTCCGAAAACATTCATCAGCCTTACATCTACCACACAGTTTCTCTTCTCTATTTATGCTTAATGTTGTGTTTGAACGCATAATTGGTGGTTTAAAGTTCTAGAGTGGCATGGTGTAATCACATCCTTATATGACAGTGCTATTTAATATGGATCAGATATAATAGTGGTCTTTATTTAGCATAAAAGCCTAGTTTATGTCTGTATTTCAGTTGTCCAGGTGTTTGCGAATTGAGTCTAAAATATTTTCTTTATCCGCTTCATTTCCTGTTTTTGTTAATATGGTCTACCTCTAAAAATGCATGTTTACTGTTGGCATTAAAAATTGCCTATTTATTTCTTCCCTTTATTTATAGTTATTGTGGCTTGTGTAGTCTAAAAGAATGACGTATAACATTGATGAGATTTTCACATAAGACATATTGTAAACGTTCTTTTCATGAATCTGGCCCCTTCGTAAATCCGGCCTATGCTGTTTTACCATCGCGCTTGAAGTTGGCGAATAAAGTTGCTTGTCTTTAATGACGTTGTACCGTATGATCAATTAAGTCACATGTAGGCTGACATCATAATCAAATACGTCATGAATAGAATATCCAACTCCGTCATAAACGATTAATAGTCCGTCAAGTTGTACCACTTGTATGTCATTACTCTTTCAAAAACATTAAGTTGAATATTTTGAAACTAATTTAACCGGTCGCCGTTGTCACCATAGGCAGCATCAGCACCAATCAAATCAGCTTTAAAATATACCACAGATTACCTGTATAGATTTCTGGAAATTCAGATTCAGGGCGCTCATGGTTCGATCGATCCCAACACGGGCGAAGGGTAGGCAGAGCTTAGCTAGAGATGGGCGGGTCATAGCTAAAACTATATTCATCTCTTTTCTCACGCATTGCCAATCAATATCTGGCGCGTGTGACAAAATGTATTTGAATTATCTCCTTAAAGATAGTTCGAAAATGTTCATTACTCAAGGCATACAAAAATGGATTGATCATCGAATTGCCTAATGCCAGCCATATTAAGCCGATCCAAACTGAATTAGTGAGCCATTTAATCTGTGAGAACTGTATGGTCATTACTAATGTTAAGCTCAGGCAGAGTGGCAGCCAACAGAATATAAACACACCAACAATTCTCCCTGTTGTGCGTATGGCTTTAGTAGATGTTCTCTTTTGAGTATCGTGTACAGTCTCGTTGTGGTAGTGAGACATGGCAATTGAGCACCTGGACACCGCACGGTTGATACTGGCATTTTTGGCAATTCGGAAAATTAAACAGTATAATATTGTAATGATAAACACACAAAAATAAAAGACAACACCTAGTGTCAAAATGATGGACTTTGCAGCTAAGTAATTGTCAATGCCAAAACATCCAGGTGCTCTGTCTGTACTCGTATCAGATGGATTTATTGATGTCTTTAAAAATAATTTATATAGCCCAATTTGGCCAATCGTGGTAGCTGTCCCGAAAGTCAGTGAAGCAAGAATCATAATGGTAATAACTTTGCGCGTGATCATCACACGATACTTCATCGGGTGCTTAAGAGCAATAAACCGATCCAACGCGATAAAACACAATATTAATATTGAAACAACGCAGCATGCTGTGTAAGTAAAGCGGAACATGTAACATTGTATCGAGCTGAAACCCCATGGATTATTCATAGCTTGCGTCATGACACTAATTGGCATAGCGAGAACTCCTATGGCAAGATCTGCGAGTGAAAGTCCCAAAATAAGCAGATTGGAGTTTGTTCTAAGACGCCGGAATCTCTTAACAGCGACCAACACCAGCACATTCCCCCCAATCGTAACCATGGTGATGACTCCACACACGACAGTACTGGCGATGTGCAGACGTTGACGTGGTGCAGGATCCAGGTTTGATCCATTAGTAAAGCTAGACATGTCCTGTACTGGCTTTGGGATTCAGATAATGTGACTATTTATTCACGAACTACTTTAGAATGGCCATCACAGTAGATAACGATCGTTAACTATGCCAGTGAAAAATAGATGTTTTAAAACTGGTTTAGCTGACGCGTCTCAAGACAAACGGCTTATATAATTACAGCATTGACAGATGGCCAACACAATGTGTACTCACATTTCGGAAGTTGCTCAAACACACTGACAGTGATATTTCCCCAATCATTTCATCGATAATGACCAGGCAATCGTGATGTCCGATGTACGAATGTTGAATGTATTTTCAGAGTGTTCAACAGCTTCTATTCTTTCTTTGTCATTGAGCTGCTTCAATTACCTGGATGAAATGTGTACTTCATCTTAAATCACATTTGTATCTGACTATCTATCTATAGGCCTATCCACTGAATGTTTCTTATTGAGCCTCTACGAGTATTAGATTCAGCACAGAATGGTATGCTTTACGTTAAATCTCATGAGAGGATATTGACCGTTAATACAACAACTACTGCAAATGGTGAACTGTTATGTTAGATTGAACTGGTATAGCGGACTGACTGTTTTCATTTGACCACTGACCTCTCATAATTATAAATCCATGGTAACGATGCACTTAATCTAGTGAGTAATTTGAAACTAATTTGACATGAACCGATTGCTGCTATAGACAGCAACAATTCCCAGTTAGATTTCTTTCAAAATACTCAAGAGAAATTTTATTAAATTGTAATCGACCTTTATCTTTTGCCACGTTTATCCATCGATCGTATGACGCCGTACGACATTATAATCAACTAAGTGACGTGTATGATGACGTGTTAATAATTACATCATAAATGATTCTATGTGGCCCGTCTTTAATTCTTAATAGTCCGACATGTTGCACGAATTGTATGTCTCTACGATTTAATTATCATGCTGTTGAATATTTTGAAACTAATTTGACTGGACGCTGTTGCTGCCTATGCCTATGTCATAGGCAGCAACAGCGCCCAGTAAAATTACTTCCAAAATATTCAATAGCTTACCTGTATAGTTTTCTGGAAATTGATTATCAGAGAATTCAGAGATCGATCCCAACACGAGCGAGGTGTGGGCGGGGATTAGCTAAAAATGGAAAGGCTCATTGAGCTTTGGAATTCAGTTTCAAAGAGTTAACACTCGTGTGCCAGTACCTAGCACGTGCGTCAGCATGGCTAGTGAAATATATACAAATTAGAATAATCCTATACTATGGTCAATTGATATTTACACTATTCCATGACGTTTGATACTGGATCATAAAATTGTCACACCATTTCAATAATGTTATTATATGACTCGAGTACACTTGTGAGAATCTTTGGTTCATGAATAAGGTAAAATATAACGGATATCATCCTTATCAACGTTGTTAGTCGAAGAACTTCATATCGACGCTCAAAGAATGCAGTGACCAGTATGATGACATATAGTACAGCTCAGAATCAACTTTAAAGGTTTCCAAAATAAAATAAAACGTTCTGTCGGATATTTTGAACATACTTGGATTGGAAGATATTGCTGCCTAAGGCAATAATGTCTCCCAATCCAATTATGCTCAAAATATTCAACAGAACATTTCTTAACAAGTTTCTGTTTCTGTTTTGGAAACATGTTAGGTTATTTCTGAGCTGTACTGTACCATTTCAGAAACACATGTTATTTTTTACAAGTTATTCTTATGCTTGATAACGACTCCACTGTCCGACTTACTGATAGTAGCCGAATAGGTTCTCATCACTGTTCAGCGCAATTAGAATTAGAACTGACTAAACTGTGTACTGTTATATGCTGCTGTTCTTAATCAACCACGCCTGACAGTTGAACAGGTAATGCCCGCCAAATGGCATCTATATATAATGTCATTTTTTCGACCAAGAACGATGGTTTATTAACCCGCTGAACGCTGAATTTCAATTTAATGGTAACTATGCAAGTAAATGGTTGAATATTTTGAAACTATTCTGGCAGGAACATGTAATCATACAGCAACAGCTCATAGTCAAAGTAGCTTTAAAATATTCAAAATAAAATTTATTAAATAGAATATGAATTCTCGAAGTCCTCCTTTCTGGTTCAAAATGTTAGGAGAAATGTTATTACTGCGATATAATTTGTACCCAAAGTTAGATTGATCGTCTTCTGACTGATGGCCATTTACAAATCATCAATCTCGTTGCAGAATGACAGGTCATGTTTGCATATGTCGTTCTTCCAGGATATTAATACACGGACTATCTAATTGCTATGTTTCATTATATTTGGCACTAATATCGAATAAACATTGTCCGGAATGCAGAATAAACACTAAAAATGTTTCAGTCGCCATAGCTACAGTCATAATAGTTGAGTAGTTTCTCGCTATAAGATGGACTCCAGTCCCTTAATCGCTTGCTGTACCTGTAAATGCACCAGGAACCTCAGCCTCTGACTTCAGTAACACACTGGTATGTTAGAAAACTCTACATCGCTAGCACACGTGTATTTGAATGAGGCCGTGTTAATGATGTCTCTGCACACAAATCATTAAATATTCCGATAACAAAAGCCATGGTTTTTGATTGATTGGTGTACTGATAAGCATCCTCTTCCTCTAGTGGGTTTATCCAGCTACGATGTGCTTCAGATTAGAAGAAGTATAGTTCAGGTCAGCACACACGTACGTAGGCCTACAAATGTGTCGAATATGTCATTAGCATGCAAGTGACCCAGTAGACATGTCCATTTCTAGCTATGCCCCACCCATTTCTAGCTATACTCCTCCTACTTCTATGCGTTCTGGAATAGATTTGAAATTTGGAAATAATTTCCAGTATCTAAATTTCAAGGTAACTATAAGCTTGAGCTGTTGAATATTTTGAAACTATACCTACTTTCAATGGGGAGTGTTGCGTACTGCTTATGGCCGCAACAGCTTCCAGTCAAATTGCTTTTAAAATATTCACAGATTGTTTATTAAATTGTAAATTCATCAAACGATACTAATGGCGGATTTTATCTTTTCCTGCCAAAGTTATACGTCATAATGAGTGTGACACCAGCTAACTAATGGCATAATTGATTATGACGTCAGATACTTGAGCAACAGATCGGATCACTCCATTACTGTGGGGGCGTGGGGCGGGGTGGGATGGAACACTCACTTAGAAATCGATGTTTCGAAGGGTGTTTTTATCAGTGGAATATCCGGGTGCAAAGTCTCATGTGCATGGCCATAGTTTACAAATGCCCGTTCCATGTTGCGCGCAATATAAGGTTTTCAAGATGCAACAAACCAAGTAAAACTGTCTATTATAAGCTAAATTCACAGACATATATAGATGTGGAAAATATCCGAGACTACGTAGGCCTATCTGAATTATCAATATTTCTTCGAGGAATTTATAATTTAATATGCATTCTGTTGAATAATTTGAATTGGAACTGTGTCTGCCATTGCAAAAATTAGTTCCAAAATATTCAACAACTTGCCTTAAAATTGAGGTTATGTGTATTCAGGGTTCAATACCAATGATTCACACATTGGCATAATGGCTGACTTCAACCATCAAGAAATAAACTGGATTTAAGGTATATGCAATCCAGGGCCAACCCACAAATCCTCCACATTCATGGAAACTATAAGAGACACATTTCTTCACCAACATGTCACATTCCGAACTCAGTACAGAGGGATACAGCAGGCTAACATATTAGACTTATTATTTTCAAATGAAGAGGATATTATGAGAATGCGTGCGCAGAGCACCCTATTGGTCACAGTCATCACGCCACTGTCACAATTAACATACGTTGTAAATTCACTGAACAAACCCAAACAAAAAGGCTTACCTGTGGAACAAGGGAAACAACATTAAATTTGACGGATTCCATCACAAGTTGACTGGAATCATGTGCTATCGGATAAATCAATTGAGGATAGCTGGGATCTACTACATACAAAAGTTCTAGAAGGTTTAAAAAAATGTATACCTAAAAAAGGACTGACACTTTAAAAAACTGAAACGGAAATTTAGCTCGCGGGGGTACATGCTGGTCCGCCGATACATATCCGCCCATCACACCGAAAGTGCACGATGACCGGGATGGCTGGTTAGCTGCGGATCTCGGGGTTGCGGATCCCGTATGACGCCTCTCCGTGGTGTACAAAGACAGACTTCTAGAGCCGGTGGAACAATGATGATCCAGTGGGGCCGTGCGACCATTGCCACCAAGATTGAACCACACGGTCTCATCCCAACTATCAGTATCACCGGTATGCCTATCCATGCTAATTTAAAGTTATGGAATAATGTATAATTAAACAGTAGAAATGTTAATAAATACTATGCATACAGGGTGAATCGTTTGACAGTAGAATGAGCACAATAATACACAATATAGAGCTAGCTGGTGTCCTTTCTACGTGGTGTCGCCGGAGGTACTACACAGGTTTTTGAATCCGCAGAGGTATCCCCGCAAGAGAAGCATCCGCAACGAAGCCACTAAGTAGCTTAATATAAGCTAATATAGCCCTAACACACACAAAGAAAATATTGTTGTTGCGAGAGGAAAGTGCCTCGCGCGGGCCTCCGTCACAGGAAAATGCCTTCAATGCCGAAGCGGAGGAAAAGAGCTGGCAAAAAGGGCCACTTTTTTGTTCAACAGAAAATGCTAGGTGCTGAAAGTCCTAGTGAAGCTAAAATTAAGGTGTTGCACGCTGGTTTACGTGAAGACGGGACGAATGATTTCCGAAGAATTCCCAGGTCACCGTCTTATATAGTTTCCAAAGATACTGTATTGGTAGATGCCGCTTTATTTATGCGGGCCTTCTGCTACAGTCTAACTACCATTTAGTTGTTTGAAATGGAAACTAGCTTTGGCCGCAAGTGGCAGGGATTCCCACCTATCTTTAGATACAAATGTCCAATGGGCGCAGACGCTCAGCTTCCTGTAAGTCGCTTTTGAATAGCATCTACCTCCATGGACAGCATGCACACATGCTACGACACAAGGCATCCGAATTCGATGAAAATGCGACTACCTTGCTCCGCAAACACATAAAACATCACCTGGACAATGGCTACATTTCACACAAACAAGTTTGATCACTTAACATGTCTTTATGGTGGGGATAGAGAGACGGATATCGATCGCGAGCATCCTTCCCGTGAGGGCGTGACGGGCTCCAATGCTTCATCCTGACACTCCAACGAATTGGATGCAGATCCACATCTTGTCCGTAACAGCGTGCCACGGATCTAACAGTTGACCTGTCAGTAGGGATAAATTCCAATATGCCCAAATAAATAAACTAACTATCTCATAATTATAACTATATATTTTCGCAGTGCTTCCTTCATTGGCAGGGTTGTCTAGCTAACAAGTATCTGAAGATACGGGGGTGGGGGGGGGGGGGGGTGTGGAAGTGTGTGTAAATAAGCACTTTAACCATCACCGCTCGGAAACCTCTGATAGTTTCCCAGGGTCGGATCAGATCAATGTGCTGATAGGGAATCCAAACAATTATAAAGCCATACGGCTGGTGGATCGTGGAAAGAGACAATAACTTAATATATTTGAGGCCTTACATGTAATTGGCCAATTTGACACAACCTTGCCGGAGTGCGGGGCTACATTACCGCAACAGCCGGAAAAGATGCGTACACTAGATGTCTCCAGACGAAGAAATTATCCCTAACCACTTTAACCTATCCTATCGAGCTGAATAGTAAGGTTTAGTCGGTAACATGCCGGGCTCAAACAATTAGAGCACGGTCAGCGACCTCAGTGTAAAATTGATGATGGCGGGAATAAGTGATGCGGATATAAATGTTGCTGTATAGTATTTCCTAGCGTACTGCGGTTTTCTACAATAAAACAAAACATATTAACTGGATGTCTATCTGCCACATACAATTAACCAATGCAATAAATAGATTATAATTAAATTAAGTAACTAAGTATCACAGACTGATAAATCCAGACGGTGCGGCTAGTTGAGAGCACCACAGTAAACGAAGATAATATTCACAGTAATATAGAAATTATAAATGGCGGTGCTAAGACCGGGAAGGTACCTATTAGGCATCAGTACCAAATGCGGAAATAATTATTAGATGTACAATAGTATAGTTACTTGAGTACCTAATAGTCATCGGTATGGAACAGGCTACTATGTTACTCAAATTGAGGCGCTAACATATTCATAGCGCGAGTAGACACGTTCTCTGAAGCTGGATAGATTTCTGCAGGCGATTCCTGCATCTGGTTTCCGCAGGTTGACTTTGCAAGCTGACTCCTCCAGGCAGGGTAGATCTGGTACACACTCAGGACAGTGAAGCAGAGCAATGAAAAGATGTATATTAGATAGTCCCAGCAACCAGTATATAATTTATACGGTAGTGAGAAAGTTATCCGTCCGGTGATGGAAATAATAAATTTGAAGGTTGCCCATTAACAGCGAGGGCGGTATACAATGTTAAGCAGTTACATAACTTGGCACGTGTGGTAGGATGCATCGCATAGCTCTCGCGGCGCACCTAGCAAAGTCCACCAGGCTGTGATCAAAAAGTTAATTAAAACACAAACGACATGCAGTGCGGAATTTAGTGTTCACTTTTCAGCGTGGTTGGCAGATCCGGCGAGTCATCCACAAAGAATCACTGTAGCTCTACATCATGTAGGATCATATCCTGGGCCCGCACGGCCCGCTCTCGGGAAGGCTCCCTAAGTAAGTCTGGATGCGGAAGGCCTAACTTTAAATTTAGTTTATTACACACACACACACACACACACACACACACACACACACACACACACACACACACACACACACACACACACACACACACACACACACACACACCCCCCCCCCCCGATGGTCATCCGGGAGTATTCAAAATTCCATAGAAGCCGAGGATGTCTTAGCACCGCGGATGTGCTGGGATCCGTAAGACACCGGTTGAAGTGGCGATCACTGTAGGTCAGCAGTTATATCCATCATCCTGGTGGTCCAGTCGTCCTGTGCGGGTCCGTCTTCCACACCGGCTATGCCCCTGATTCTCGATTTTTCACCCCTTTTATACCCGCTGTGACGTCAGAGATGGACGCCTCAACCAATCATCGGTCGAGGGCCAGCCAATCAGCGTGCTGGTATACTAGTGACGTATCGACCACGTGTACAAATCATTCTGTATTTAGTTTAATATATACACGCGATTACGACGTTATAGCAATATTCTAAGTATAATTTAACGGGGAGCTTTGACAATAACTCAGCCATTTCTAGGCCGATTTTAAAATGGTTTACAGTTCTAGAAAGCTCGTTTAATTCTGGTCCAGGAACAACGAGAACAGATGAATTGTAAACATTTACGTGTACCTACTTGGTACACTATAGGCATGCACTCGCTTCCAATTCCGAGACGTGTTGTCAGGGAAGCTCTGACGCGCGCGCATGCGCACCACGCATTTTATCAGACAGCCAATTTTTGACGAGAAGCCTCTCTCATAGGGCTTATGTACACGCACCATCCTACCCAGGGGGGGGGGCGTGCTTGGAGCGAATCTGGAGTGGCCGTTCCACACCCAGCTTTGGTTGGACGGCCAGTACCCGTCCGGTCGGTCCGTGCTCCACCACCACCCACCCACCCCCCACCCCTCCTAGTTTGACACCCATGGCAGATCGAGCGCACTGGCGCGTGCTAGGCGGGAATTATAGACTTCCCGAGTACGCGCGCAGCCGAGAGGAGAGTGACGCAAAAGACACGTGTTCATAAGACAGAGTCCATAGGGTGTGAAAGAGTTTGGGAGGGAGGCATACCATTAATTTTGATTTTTGACCTGGAATTATTTTTCCAGGTCTTTTCTTTTCTTTCTTTGTGTTCTTTAATATTACGGTGCATGCTTTATTAAATTATTCAGACAATGATTTCTAAACAATAGCTCGCATGGGTGTTCTCTTCGGTGCGCATAATTATTTTTCTGTAGAGAACACCCAAGCTCCAACGTACCACAATTACGAAACAGTAGAATGTAGATAGGTTATATAATCATGTAACTATTCCCGACAAGAGTATCACAGATTGGTTTAATCACATTGTGCATCCCGGGTAAATAAAGTGATGCACACAGATATATATATATATATATATATATATATATATATATATATATATATATATATATATATATATATATATATATATATAAATGTATATATATATATATATATATATATATATATATATATATATATATATATATATATATATATATATATATATATATATATATATATATATATATATATATATATATATATATATATATATATATATATATATATATATATATATATATATATATATATATATATATATATTAGTTGTATGCATCCCGATTATATTAAGGGATGCATACAGTACAGATTCCGCACAAGCAGCTCTCGCTGCCCCAAATCCACCCCGTCGTACTGCCACGGGGTTTAAAAATAATAAGAAAAATATCAAATAATAATAAAGTAAAAAGACTAATTCATTAGGCAGCCCCAGCGTAGCTGAGACTGCATGACGGGATTATGACATGTTCGCTATGGTGTGTTGCGTACTTATGTCGCACACGTCGTGTTTACAACACAGGAATCTGGAGCGATTATTTTATTGTGAGACAAGCTATGTAAGAATATTGCGCAGCTGTGTAGGATGACAGTAGTCAGCCTAGGGACTGGGTTTCGATTGTTAAAACATATATAATAATAAGAAAAAGATTTAAAAAATAAACATAATAATAATACAAGTTCTGTGTCCCGCACAACTACTGATAAATGCTGCTGCAACCTCGGCAATAGTGTCCGCAAACATCCACTGTGAAGTTTGCCCAGTGTGTCTGGGTACCCCGACTCGTACAGGACGGACGCGGCGGATGATCCTCTACTGCCGATATATCACTACTAAGTAGGCCCAGGGCGGTAATGCTATAACTGGACGATGGTGCGGACGTATTCATCGAAGCACTGGTGGTGGAAATGATGACTGCTGATGTGCGAATTGGTGGCGGTGTAGAGACTGCTAACATCACTGTTGTTGTTGAAGTCGTAGTGGTGGTCCGTGCTGCGGGTGGACTGAGTGCTTGAAACGATGATGCTTTTGCGGATGCTGATGTGGTTGCTGATGTGGTGCTGGCAGATAATTTCTGGATTTTGGTGGACTTCAGAAGTTTACTGCCGGTCGTCCTTGGTACTGCACGGATTTCCAACAAATGTGTGATGAGTTTCTTTCCGGCATAGGGATGATCCGGTGTAGTTACTTTCCGAACTGCTGGATCCGTAGGAGTGCTGCTGCGCGGGTGTAACGTGATGCTGCTTCGTGATGCAGTGGTGGTTAGTGTTGCTTCCGTAAGGCGGATCTCCTCGTCGATAATAAGACCACAAAGGGATGTAGATCTGTCTGAAACATCCTGTAACCCCTGTTCGGATACGGTCACCGGTGTTGAAATAACCACAGAAATTGGTCGGCCGACTACAGAGGCGGATGTGGAGGCTGATGTCATGTGTGATGCAGACGGTGGAGCTGCTGCGGGTGCTGCCGGAGTGGAAACTGCAGGTGATGCTGGTACCGTTACTGCAGGTGCTGCCGGTGCTGGTCGTGCTGGAGACTCCATCGTGTCGCTGGTTGGCATGATATAGTGACTTAATGCATGTCGCGAAGTGGATGCGGTGGCTACTGTCTGTAATGCGGAAAGACAGGTTGTCGCCGTTTCGTACACTTGGTCTTGGCCATCTTTCCCGTAGGAAGCACATTAAGCAGAAGTCTAGTTTCAAAATGAGCGGCTAGCACTTCGACGTTCTCACTTTGTTCACCTGGCTGTAATGTTACTACTAGCACACAATGCTTATCCGTTAACGCGTGTGTCACCCCGTAACGTGTTGCTGTATAAAGGTATTTGCAGTTCATACAGACTGCGCATTGAAAAAGATGATCACGGTTGACATGTAGCGTCAGGTCCGAATTGTGGGAAAAAGCGCGCTTACACGGCTGTCCATTGAGCTGTAATGCTGTATGCGGATACATCTTTCTGGAATGAGCTGGCGCCGACTCCTTCTAGCCGTCGGACAAGGGGAATCTTATTTTCGCATTTTGATAACGGTGCGAACTACCTAACCTAATCTATTTTTCCTAACTCTTCATACTTTTCCTGGCCAAATGTTATATAGTAGTAATAAATAAATAAGAAGAAAACAGCAGAATTTGGTTTGCGACACGAAAGTAGTCTAATGCTTGTTCCTTCCCTTGTGTTAAATTTGACGGGAAGATGAAGTTTCAGTGCGCGCACTTCTCCTTTTATACTTTTTGGTGACGTCACAGGAGGACGGATGACCACACCCGAAAGTTCTAGGGTGATTCGGCCACGCCCCATAGGTAAAGTATGGATTTACTTAAACATGGAGTCAGACAAAATCGTCCTCCCGTGTAAAGGGAGTTATTATAAATATAAGAAGGATGATGTATCACTTTCATCTCCACTCAAAGGAAACACAAGTCTCCGATCAACGTGAAAACTCGGAACTACTTATTCCCGTGGAAGCTCACCTTTTAATTAGTGTGAAGTGGTTTTTCAGATTGGATGCTTATAAACTTGCTGGTTTTAATTTCAGGCTGGAGCACCCGATGGGGTGTGGGAGAGCGCTATGACGTCAGCGGCAATTGTCCTGACCCACACCTCTCGCCTCTTCCATCACGCTGTGGTAGATGCACGTTTTGGGCGGCTCTTGTGTTTAAAGCCTGTGATCCAATTTGCTGGAAATAGAAGTGAAAGTCACGTGGTCTCTTGTTGTGAAAGCATGTGGTTGATCGGAAACTTAGGCAATATTTACGTAATGGTCGAGTATTGTTACTGCTGATTATCTGTTGTTGATGTGGAAAACAGAAATATAGGTCATCCACCCCACGGGTACTTAGGACCTCAGACCACTCCACACGTCCGGCAAGTGACAGGTTACACCGTCTCATGCACATACCCTCTTGCTTCCCAAAGAATCACTTTTCATGACTTCTTATCACAAGAGGCATGGCTTGCAATACGAACGCTTGCCATGGCCTGACTGTACATTAAACCATCTTTACCACTCATAACCAGAAAAGGGTTGATGTATGGGACATGATCAAGAAGACCGGCCGGCGACCCAGTCGATAACGATCACCCTCTGAGCTCATGCTCAGGGGCAACCGACGCTCTGATCCATATCTATCTGGCAACAGTATACGGACTTTGACCATTTTCCCCGGCCTTGACTGCAGGGCGTCTCTGACAAACCACCTCCCCCCCTTAAAGTATGCAGAGTTGTGTAGTGCCCTGGGTGTGGACTGTCATCCACGTACTACGCATGTCCACTGACTGAGACAGGATGACCCAAATATCTCAGTAGCCTGAACAATACGCCGACTAGACGGTACCACAGTAGGATGTCAATTCATCCTTCGTTAGACACGGAGGCCTTTAGTATCTCCTCTGCACTATAACCCATTCCATTTTATTTACGTATCCCTGGACCCTTGCAGTTCCACTGCCGCATATTCCAGGCAATCTTTGAGGAGCCTATCCCTCTCTGGTGCCCGTTGGAATGGAGAATTGGTCATCTCCCATTACACGATGGTTGATACTTTGTCGTAGTTTTTAAGTACCGGAAAAATTCGAGGCAAGTTTCTGCTGAATAGGCTGCTTCCCTGACCACCGCCTGCGCGGGGGGGGGGGGGGGTGTGTTGCTGTGGTGCGGGATGCCACCTCCTCTGTAACAGCTGACTCTCTCATATCTGAAGAGTGACGATCTACAGACGACAAGTGGAGTGTGAAATGGATGGGACGTATGATGTCCGAACTTGGTGCATAGATTAGGGATGCGAGTGGGATCTGGGGCGGTGATGCGGCAGCAGATAGGGTTGCTGCTTGGATGGGAATTGGTTTCGCGATTTGGGGTCATGGACGTGTACACCTAATTGTGCGGTTCTGCTGTTCTAGACAAGCCAAGGCCTCATCTGGCCTCTTGAGTTCCATGCTATTCATTACATGTTCCACCCCACAAGAAGTATCGCCAGGGGGAAACCTCAGCTTCCGCATGTGGTAACTCTATAATGGGGGGTATAGCATGAAGTGGGTGGGAGTGGGAAGAGGTCGTCGGAACACTTTTTCCATCCTTCCCCTCGGATAAAACAAACGAGAAAATCTTCAGATACGACTTCCCAGATCTTGTAGACCTGCTCCGAGGAGAGAGAGGGCGAGTACGTATCTCGTCATCGTCCTCAGCATTAGTTATTTGTTCACCAGACTTCTGGCTTGGTAGAAGACAAGCTGAACTGGCACCGCGGTGCTCGGAACCAACGTCAGGAATAATTGTTTCAGCAGAGACACTTGTCTGGGTACCGGTGTCACATAAACGCGCATCCCGAGCTCTGGCACTGGGTCATCACTGACACAAGGTTTAAGTCGATCGAAGTGGATGACTGAGGTGAGGCCATCCAAAGCGCGGATACAGTAGGTCACGTCTGATGTCTTACCTACTACCACATAGGGGCCTTTCCACTGGCAACTCAGTTTACTCGGCACGTTTGTAGAATATTGCAAATCGTGGACCCAAACCACCCTTCCCACTTCATATGGATCTCCATGCACTCTCCGGTCATGCCATGTTTTCTGACGCTGGTCTGCAGTGGATAAAGCTGATCTTACTAGCTCATGGGTCTGTTCTATCCGCTGCCACATGAGCTCTATATAGAGAGATGGTGAATCTTTCTCTCCCGGAATCCTGGCCATGGCCAGATCCAGTGGTAAAGCTAATTCACAGCCTAACATTAACCGTGCAGGGGTATAACACGTGCTGGAAGGTACTGAAGTGCGGTATGCCATAAGCACATATAGGAGTCATAGATCCCAATCTCGACAATCAATGCGTGTTTCCTTTGTCAACATTTCCGCCAATGTGTGGTTCAATCGCTTCACCATTCCCATCACGATGGGAATGGTATGGAGTCATGCGTGTTTTGACGATATGAAACAATTTGCAGAGTACGGAGATCAGCCGGCTCTCAAAATTACTTCCTTGATTGGAGTGCAGCTCATAGGGCATTCCGAACTGGCAGAACACATTGCCTGCCAAGACCGCCATGATTGTGGATGCCTCTTGGTCCGGTAAAGAAAATGCTTCCACCCACTTCATAAAATAATCTTGCTATACGAGGATGTATTTGTTTCCTTCATCTGTCGTATTCAAGGGTCCGAGCACATCAACAGCCACTCGCTCCCACAGTGTACCAACAGTTTTTACTTGTAGTGGTGCGGAATGGTGCTGGCCAACATGTCTTTGGCATGGGATACATCTGGCAACCCATACCTTTACACTATTGTGAATTCCAATCCACGTGGAATCTCTGTTATATTCTAGTGAATGTTCGCTTAACAGCTAGATGGGCAGCGTTATCATGTAGTTGGAGGAGTATGTCATTCCGATAACACTCAGGGATCTCAATGCGGTTACTAATGTAGAGAACGCCATCATGCATATGACATTCTCCGAACCACTGGTAGTAGTATTTTGCTGTTGCGGATAATGGTGTAACAGATTCTTGGGAGGACGTACCCCCTGCTGGATCCATGCGTATATATTTCGTGTCTGCGCATCTGATGCTTGTTCGTGAGCGACTTTCTCTGTGTTCCACTCTGCGCACCACAATTCGGTGAACACCAGAGATGGCTGTGTTGTATTGTCACGATGGTGGCTACTGCGGGTTCTTCCTCAAGCCTGATTCTTCTGAAGGCATTGTCATTTCCATGCAGTTTGCCGGGTCTATGAACCATATTGAAGTTAATAGCCTGCATGGACTCCTGCCGCCTCGCTACCTGGCCCTCCAGATTTTTTAGGTTTCTGAGCCAGCGTAGTGAGGCGTATGGAGAGTAAATGTGCGGCCATACAGAAAGTGTTTGTAATATTTGACAAAGTAGACCGCGGCTAATAGTTCTCACTTAGTGGTCGCGTAACATTTCTCTGTTTTATTCAGAGTAAGCGATCCATAACCCAATACCTGCTCCGTTCCATCATCTGTGACCTGAGATAGAATTGCGCCAATAGCGTAAGTGGATGCATCAGTATCCAGGATGAAATCGAGGTTAGGGTTAGGATGAGCGAGAATTGGAGTGGTCGTCAAGAGTTCCTTCAACGCGCAGAAGGAACCTTCACACTATTTGTCCACTCGAATGGTCTATATTTTTCGGTGATCTTGAAGAGAGGCGATGCAATCTTGCTGAAATGATGGACGTATCGGCGATAGTACTGACAGAGACCAAGGAAGCTCCGAGTTTCCATGACAGACTCAGAGGTCTGCCACTCCGCCACGGCTTTGGCTTTTGACAGTTGGGTGGCCACTCTATCACCGGATATGACGTGTCCCAGGAACTCGACGCTCTCCTGAAGAGATGACATTTCTTTGGTTTGAGCTTTAAGTCAGTTGTGCGGAATTTTGAAAGCACGGTGTCTAAATTAGTTAATGTTTGCTCAAACGAGGGACCAAAGACGATCACATCGTCAATGTAGCACAGACAGATTTCAATTTCAGGGTAGTCAATACCTGCTCAATGAGATGGTCGATAGTTCCAGGAGCATTGCACAAGCCGTAGGGCATCTTGTGGAACTGGAAAAGACCATCTCTGCAAACGAATGCGGTCTTCTCCATGCCAGCCTCATCCATGGCAGATAGGCATCCTTGATGCTAAGATCATTAAGGTGGTGGTAGTCTATACAAAGCCACAAAGATCCGTCCTTTTTGCCTTCTAGTACTATTGGATTGGCACATGGGGATGCTGATGGCCCAATTATTCCAGTCCGCAACATGTCCTCTACCTGTTGGTGTGCCTCCACATCCTTATGAATAGGGAGACGTCTAACGGGTTGGTAGATTCCGCTTTATTTATGCGGGCCTTCTACTACAGTCTAACCTACCATTTACTTCTTTGAAACGGAAACTAGCTTTAGCCGCAAGTGGCAAGGATTCCTATCTATCTTTAGATACAGATGTCCAATGGGCCCAGACGTTCAGCTTCCCGTAGGTCGCTTTGGAATAGCATCTACCTCCAATGACAGCATGTGTACATGTTGCGACACAAGGCATCCGAATTCGATGAAAATCCGGCTACCTTGCTCTGCAACCACATAGAACATCACCTGGACAATGGCTACATGTAACACAAGCAAGTTTGATCACTTAACATGTCTTTATGGTGGGGGTAGAGAGACGGATATCCATCGCGCGCATCCTTCCCGTGAGGGCGTGACGAGCTCCAATGCTTCATCCAGACACTCCAACGAATTGGATGGAAATCTGCATCTTGTCCATTACCGCGTGTTACGGATCTAACAGTTGACCTGTCATTAGGGTTAAATTCCAATATGCCCAAATATGCACTGCGGGACGGTAAATAAACTAACTATCTCATAATTATGACTACATATTTTCGCAATGCTTCCTTCATTGGCAGGATTATCTAGCTAACAAGTATCTGAAGATATGGGGGGGGGGCAGTGTGTGTAAATCAGCACTTTGACCATCACCGCTCGGAAACCCACGATAGTTTCCCAGGGTCGGATCAGATCAACATGCTGATAGGGAATCCAAACAATTATAAAGCCATACGGCTGGTGGATCGTGGAAAGAGACAATAACTTAATATATGTGGGGCCTTATAGGTTTTTGACCAAATTGGCACAACCTTGCCGGAGTGCGGGGCTACATTACCACAACAGCCGGAAAGGAGGCATACACTGTATGTCTCTAAGTGAAGAAATTGTCCCTAACCAATTTAACCTATCCTATCCAGCTGAATTGTAAGGTTTAGTCGGTAACATGCCAGGCTCAACCAATTAGAGCACGGTCAGCGACCTCAGTGTAAAATTGATGATGGCGGGAATAAGTGATGCAGATATAAATGTTGCTGTATAGTGTTTCCTAGCGTACTACGGTCCAAAGTTTTCTACAATTAAACAAAACATATTAACTGGATGGCTATCTGCCATATGCAACTAACCAATGCAATAAGTAGATTATAATTAAATTAAGTAACTAAGTATCATAGACTGATAAACCCAGACGGTGCAGCTAGTTGCGAGCACCACAATAAACGAAGATAATATTCACATAAATATAGAAATTATAAATGGCGGTCCTAAGACTGGGAAGATACCTATTAGTCATCAGTACCAAATGCGGAAATAATAATTAGATATACAATAGTATAGTTACATGAGTACCTAATAGTCATCGGTACGAAACAGGCTATTATGTCACTGAAATTGAGGCACTAACATATTTATAGCCTGAGTCGACACATTCTCTGAAGCTGGAGAGATTTCTGCAGGCAATTCCCGCAGCTGGTTTCCACAGGTTGACTTCGCAAGCTGACTCCTCCAGGCATGGTAGAACCGGTACACACTCAGGACAGTGAAACAGAGCAATGAAAAGATATCTATTAGATAGCCCCAGTTGCTAGTATATAATTTATACGGTAGTGACAAAGTTATCTGTCCGGCGACGGAAATAATAAAGTTGAGGGTTGCCCATTAACAGAGAGGGTAGTATACAATGTTAAGCAGTTACATAACTTGGCACATAGTGTGGGATGTGTCACAGAGCTCTGGCGGCGCACCTAGCAAAGTCCACCAGACTGTGGTCAAAAAGTTAATTGAAACACACACTACATGCAGTGCGGAATTTAGTGTCCACTTTCCAGCGTGGTTGGCAGATCCGGTGAGTCAGCCACCAAGAATCACGTAGCTCTACATCATATAGGATCACATCTCGGACCCGCACGGCCCGCTCTCGGGAAGGCTCCCTAAGAAAGTCCGGGTGCGGAAGGCCTAACTTTAAAATTAATTTACTACCCCACCCCCCGGATGGCCGTCCGGGAGTATCCAAAATTCCGTGGAAGCCGAGCTGATTCTCGATCTTTCACCCGTTTTATACTCGCTGTGACGTCAGAGCTGGGCGCCTCAACCAATCATCGGCCGAGCGCCAGTCAATCATCGCGCTGGTATACTAGTGACGTATCGACCACGTGTGCAAATCACTTTGTATTTAGTTTAATATATACACGCGATTACGACATAATAGCAATATTCTAAGTATAATTTAACGGGGATCTTTGACGATAACGCCATTTCGAGGCCGATTTTAAAATGGTTTACAGTTCTAGAAAGCTAGTTTAATTCTAGTCCTAATCAGTACCAAGAACAACGAGAAACGGATGAATTATAAATATTTACGAGTACCTACTCAGTACACTATAGGCATGCACTCACTTCCAATTCCGAGACGTGTTGTCAGGGAAGCTCTGATGCACGCGCATGCGCACCACGCATTTTATTGGACTTAGCCAATTTTTTACGAGAAACCTCTCTCATAGGGCTTATGTACATGCACCATCCTGCCCAGGGGAGGGGGGAGGGGCATGCTCGGAGCGAATCCGGTGTGGCCGTTCACCACCCAGCTTTGCTGGGACGGCCAGTACCTGTCCGGTCAGTCTGTGCTACAGAAAAGCACTAACGAAAGTTAAAGAGAATACCTATACATGGAGAAAATGTATAGATACTAGAGAATCGAAAGACTGATTCCTACAGCAAACTCATGGCCGTATTTAGATATGAGGGGCAAAGAATCAAGAGGGTGGTCAGAATTTTTTTTACATCTAGGTGCTCTGAGACGGCCAGAGAGTCTACTTTTAGGGAGAATTATGGCGCTTTCTTTCGTTGTTTTTTATTTTGCAAATTTTCGTAATTAACATTGTTGCCGAACATCAAACAAGAATTGGCCCGCCCCCCCCCCCCCCCACCAAATATTAGAATAGAATTATAATGCATGATTAAGAGTTCTAAACTAATAAAGTTTGCTTTAAATGTCCTATAACTTCCAAAAAAGTGCATTCTTTTTTTTTCATTTTTAAATTGTGGGGGCCCCTTGCTTGTGGGCCCCATGGCTTTTGCCCTGCTTGCCCCCCCCCCACCCCCCCCCCCCCCCACCCTTAAATACGTGTCATCCAACATTCGCATCCCAGTCTTTCTGATCCCGCAATCAGGAAGCGGACTACGCCTGAACGACCATGCGCGGGAAAAAGACGTATCGCTCACGCCCAATGTCACCGCGAATCGCCTTTTGAAGTACGCCAAGTCTCGGAAGATGTCATCACCTGCCGCATCCACTCCTGCATCACTGCCTCGGCCTACAATACAACTCACCGCCATCACCACGACAACCACCGCAGCCACCACGACCATCACGAAACCGCAGCATCAGCCGCCTCAACACCAACCAGCGCTACTGCTGCCATACGAACAAACATTCTAGCATCAGCAGTAACTGTGAGAGACATTATAGACGCTCATAATCCCGCAAATATAACTTCAGACATTTCCGAAAGTGCCAGTGATAGTGAACGCATCTCAGCATTAATAATTCATCCACCGTGACCAACCACCATCAGTCGCGGCATTCAGACTCAGTGGAGAAATTTTTCGGCAGAGGTGTGATCATTTGTGTTACAGCAGTGGTGCGACTCATGAAAAATTACTATTTATTTATTTATTTTTGAAACACTTTGCTTTTTATTATATATGTTAGATCAATTGAATCCCTCCCTGGGATGGCTACGGTTATCCAACACAGCTGTGCAACTTAGTTGCCCAGCTGTATGCCACACAAAATGAGCACTGCGGACTCCGGTGTTGTAAGAACGTCGCAAGCGACGTAAAATATACAACACCCCGCAGTACAATAATGTCATAAATCCGTCATGCAGTCTCAGCTATTGTAGTTCGGATCGACCAGGCGGGTACCGGCCATACCAGCCAAGTTGGGTACGCGCCGCCCGTCCTGGACTCATTCCCTGAACACGCCCCCTGGGTAGAGCCCTAAGCGTATATGAGCCTATGGGAGAGATCGCGTTATAAAAGCGACTAAGTCCGTTAAAGCACATAGTGCACATGCGCACGCTTAGATGCTATTTTTGACAGAGTACGTAGTTTACGACCAAGATGGGATGACGCCTTTAGTGTACCGAGATGGTACCATGTAATCCTTTTTAATTACTTGTTCCCACCGAATCTGGCATCAATCAAGACCAGAATTTGACGGACTTTCCGAATCTGTAAACCATTTCAAAATTGGGAAAGAAATGTTATCCACGGAAAACCCCTTTTGATTATCTTCAAAATATTGCCATGACGTCATAACCACATGTACGCAGAACTTCTAGAATGTTCTAGCACATTCGACTGCATTATTATTGGCTATTGCTCGACCGATGATTGGTGAATCCTGCGCCTATGACATCACAAGTAGTATAAAAGGAGATGAAATCCAGAACTCGAGAGCATCCTCGGCCAGGGGCCGAATAGGTTGGATCTGTGTCAGCTACTATCAGCCAGACGGGCATTAAATAGATCACTTCAGTCTCCATCAGTTTCTCTCCAGCAGCAATCCAACCCATCGCACTAAATCAATTTTGTATCTCCCGATTGTACGGGAGCATTTTCGGAACTTTTGAATATTGTTCACGAATATCTCAAGAACTAACTCGGAACACAAAACTTGCGGTGAGACCTTTCCCAGCCTGAATATGTGATTCTACAGATGTAGAGGTAGCGATGTTCATTGGTGGATGACTCGCCGGATCTGCCGGCCACGCCAAGAAGTGGTTATTCAACCGTCCCCGCACTGATGTCGTGCAGGTTTATTTAAACATTTTGACCGCAGCAAGCAAACTTTGCCCAGTATGTCTTAAGAGCTAACTGACGTACCCCGCACCGTTAAGCTTAGTTATGTATCTTCATCCGTATTCAACAACCCCTGTTTATGAGCGGGTTGTTATTAACTTACCATACCATCGGTGTACTTTTGTCTTAGCAGTAATGTTATTGTATCTCTTGCTGACTACTCATTAGACATTCTATATTGTGAATACAGTCCTGAGTTCGATCCGCTCTCGTCCTGGACTGCATGCGGAAATCCTGTTGCGGGAACCGGCATGCAGGAACTTTCCAGCTTCCAGAGAACACGTAAACTCACGTCACACCAAGGATGACGTATCAATTTCAGTAACACGATAGCCCATGCTTAAGAATGGCTAACGATTATTCAAGTAACTATACCTAACATTTTAATTATTCCGTTAATTACAGCTTTAATAATTATACTTCGTCTGTATAAATGGTCCCGATTACTAAAAGGAACCGTAACGGTCTAAAGAAACGCTAGTTATAATTTCTGTATCTGTTTATAGTTATTATTATTTTCTGTAAGGTGTTTTTTACTAACCGCACCGTAGTGGGTTTCTCAACCTGTACTTTATATATTATTCTAATCATTTCACATTGTATTACTTGTTCTGGTTAGTTTTATATATGGCAAGTAGCCATCAGTTTATATGTTTTGTTTATTTATTAAAAAAATATAGGACTGCAGTGCACGTAGGAAACACTATACAGCAACATTTATATATGCAGCACGTTCTCCCGCCACCAACAATTTTTCACTGAGGTCGCTATCCGTGCTATAACTCAGTTTAGCCCGGCATGCAACCGACTAAAAGCCTTTCTATTCAGCTTGATAGGGTATGTTTAATATGATTAGAGACAATTTCGTCGTTAGGAGACATAGTGTACTCCTCTTTTCCGGTAGTTGCGATAATTTAGCCCCGCACTCCGGCCAGGTTGTGTGAAGTTGGCCAACATACCTAATGGGCCTCATATTTCTAAGTTATTGTCTCTCCTCATGTTCCACTAAGCCTTATGGTTTCTTAATTGTTTGGATGTCCCTATCCGCACCATGGACTGATCCGACCGTGGGAAACTATTGGGGTGTCCGAGCGGCGATGGCCAGGGTGTGGTATCACACACATTTCCTGCATATCTTCTGATACCTAGTAGTTAGTTATCCTTGCCAAGGTAGGAAACACTGTGAAAACATATCTTAATTATTATTTCCTTTTATCTGCTGGACAATCCTCCCGCACCGCAGTGCATAACTGGGCAACTTGCATTTAAACCTAACGACGGTTTAAAAAGATATCTTCGTAGGACCTGGTGACAGCCGAGATGCGCATCCCCACCGAATTATGTAAGAATATCTGGGCATGATATTAAGATCTGCCATGCCCTCACGGGAAGGACATTCACGGTGGGTATTCGTCTCTCTTACCCCCACCATAACGATAGATCAGTTGCCTAAAAATGCTTTTGTGAAAAGTAACCAATGTCCTGTGATGTTTTATGTGATTACAGAGCAAGATTTCCCGACTCTTAACCAGTTCGGAGATCTTGCGATGTAACATGTATTCACACTGTCTTCAGTATTGATGTCTTAGGGCATCCGTTCTCAATGACAGGCATATCTAAAAAGCTAGGTAGACGTCAGCTATTTGCGGCCTAAGACAGTTCTTGTCTCTATAAACTAAATATAAGGTTAGGCATAGAAGAAGGCCCGCATAAATAAAAGCGGAAACTACTAATTCAGCATATTGAAAACTACATAAGACGGTGACGTGGGAATCCTTTGGGAATCACTCGTCCCGTCTTCACGTAAAACGCAACCTTATAGTCATAATTTCACTAGGTATGGTCTTTTCTTTACAGCATTTTGCTTGAATATTAGAATAAGCCCTTTTTGGCCAATACTCTTCTCCCGCTTTAAGCGATGGCGACACTTTTCTGTGATGGAGGCCCACGCGAGGCACTTGCCTCTCGCAAGGATTCAGTGGCGACGGCCCACGTGAGGATAATACTCCTCATCCAAACTAGCAGTAGGACCAGTACCCGCGTGAGGCACATGATTTTTCGACACCATAAAAGATTATTTTCTTTCCTTTCAGCTAAGAGGTATAATAGTTTATATTAAGTTAATTAGTTATCTCGTGTGCGGGAACCTCCCTTACGGGTATACCTCTGTGGACCTACGAGTCTGTGTGGTACCTCCTGGAGACCCTCGTTTAAAAGTTTATCAGGCTGTCTCTATGTCTTGTATTTTCGTATGCTCATTATATTTATCTATCATACCTGATGGTCTGTTTTAAGTAAAATCATTGCATAGACTTATTTTAATTAGGTCACCAATTAAATCTTCTATGTCCATAGATCACGAAATAGCTATGGACAGGCATAGTGGGGACACAAACTCTTGGGATGAGACTGTAGTGTTTAATGTTCGCGGCGATGGTCGCACGGCCCCACCAGAACGATTGAGTTCCACTGGCCTTAGGAGCCGGTCTTTGTTACGCGTAGGGCAGTATCGCACGGGATCCGTAACACCAGCGTCCTCACTCATCATGCACATGCGGCGCAGCGAATCGCCACCAGACACTGCAATGGCCTGACACTACCCCGCGAGCTACAGTTGCTAGTGCTTTCTATGGTGATTGGCACATACGTGATTGCATGTACAGGGCGGTATTGGTCCCTGTGTTACGCATTCGTGGGAAAGGTATCCCTCAATCCTGATTGCTGCGTTGACGCAGATTGATGGAAATTGGATTCACTTGATATAGTCTGTCTTTCAGATCTGGTGTGTTTGACAAAGACTCAATGAACGCATCTACATGAATGAATTCTGCAGATGCGCCATCAAGTGCTGGGTATGCACGCATTACTAACCTACATGTGCCTTGTGCCAATTCTTGCAGCGTTTTTTTTATTTCTGTGGCGCAAGGAATGTGGCTGTATTCTGTTTGTTTCCTCCTCGGCAGGATCGCCAGAGTGTAATTGCAAGGCTTCCTTCAAGGCTACAAGCCTAGATAGGAGGTATGGTTGAATGAGGAGACGTCAGTAAGCACCCTAAGCGCCTTGCCAGTGAGCTTTGCCGCTAGGAGTGCACCCTTCTCAGCATCATCCCAGTTGTTCAAGTCAGCAATCACTTCAAATTGACTAAGATAGTCTGACCAGCTAACTTCACCATCAAAGTTTGGCGGGCGCACAGATTTATTGGTTTGTGCCCACAGTGGGTGGTGTTGGCAAGGAAATATGTGAGCCATCCACACCCAGCATTCTAGAGTTGGGCACTGGGTAAGTTGGGTACCCATCCATTTCCTGATTTAGAGCACCAGCCACGGCATACAATATTTCCACCAGTGTGTTTGGCACAGTGAGGGAGACTTCTGTGTTAGGACATGTTGCGTGCTGTACTGGTTGTAACACGTCTAAAATGTGCATGCTGACGCTTTGCTGATGAGTCCATAAGGGCATCCTCAGAGGTAGAGTCATTTTCTCTGTGAACTTGTCCGGAGGGTTCTGAAACAGTATGGCTTTGATTTTCTGGTGTCTGTATTGATCTCTGTGACCAACTATGTGCCGGGCCCTCTAAGTTAATCTGACTTGTGTTTTCTTCCTGTTGCAGATGTGCTGCTAAATAACTGTGATAGTCCTCCATATTGATCTGTCTTGTGCTGGTTGGCAAGTCTAAATCAGGAGGTTGTGGTTGGTGGACATCAGGCTCCAGTTGTAGCGAGCATGCGCGACGAAGACTAGGGTGGCACTTACTGTCGTCGTCATCCGCACCGGGTGGCATGGAGGGGCTAGGCACCTGGCCGTCGTGGGTATCTGTGTCGAGCAGATGCTCGCTCAGTGCAGCATGGTGTGCCTGCAGATACGATATCAGCTCCACGAGCTCCTGCATCTGCTCGGCGTGCCGCTCGACCTGCCTCTGCAGATGGGACACGAGACCATCTTCGCTGGTCGCCACGGGAGATGTGTCATGGCCGTATCTGGTCTGTGCGTTACCCAGACGTGGATAGAGTACGTGTTTCTCTTGTTTCCAGACTACATGGAGTTGTGTTGTGGTGGGTCGTGCGCACGTCCATCCTTATAATTCGAGGTGCTGGCAGCATTAGAGAACCCGTACGAGAGCATGAAGACTATGTACAGGCCTCTTCAAGTTCCCCATCATTACTGCCATCATTGTATATGGCAAAGCCCACAAAGATACGCTGACTGGCGTGCATCTGATGCCGTAAAGTTTCTTGTAGATTGTCAAAGGGTGCATGGTGGCGTAAGACCGAATGCATAATTGACGTCCGCCTTACTATCAGTCTTATCTGCACTTTCCACTTCTATTTGTGCTGAAATATGCATTGGCGTACTATTGACCTACACTGTGCACTCTACAGTACCTCCCAGTTCTCTGACTGTGAATTCAGTCAGTGGCGTGACCATGGTTGGTGGCGCTTGTGTTGGCATAGTTTCTGGGACTGGTGACGCACTGCAATTCGCTGGCATCACTGGCGTACTACTTTCCATGCTTCTAGATTGACAGTGTGTGTCTGGTACCACTGGTATTTTCTATGTTCTTTATCTCATGCAGGAGTGATTTGCTGTGCGCTAGCATATCAAAACATGGCCAAAAGGGCATAGAATTCTTATCAGTTATTTGCTTGGAAGAATGGTGTCTAGTTTGACTATGTCCTACAGGCGTATTTTCTAGCACTTGCAAGCATAATTTTGATTGGGCGTACTAACCGCTGTTCATGTGAAAGTCAAGTCTTGACTGGCATTACTGTTGTCACCGTAGACAAGAGATACACAATAAATGGTCTGAGATTGTCTAAGTAAATTGTACAATCCAAAAAACTAAACAGACAGAAATCAGTAACTTAAAGAGGGTAGACTTTGCTTCGTTTTGACGCTTTAGACTTTGTTAGTTTGACGTGAAGTTCTGAGTCTAATCAGAGTCTTCACATGCCTCGCATAAGATGCATGTGAAATTGTGTGGAAGAGTTAGAGTGTTTACTCACTACATTGCTGTGATGGTACAAGGCAGGACGTTTGGCGCGATGGTGCATTTACAGGCTAATTTGTCGAATTTAGAGATGTTTACTACTGCAACTAGTTTTGTCAATTATAATAACACACAAGTGTGCACTTAGACAAACCACTATGTTGGCATTGCTCGCACAGTGTTGAAACTTTGGTACCCATGCTCAAACAATGTGAAATGTAGAGTTTGAGCATAATGCGTAAGCGTTGACGCCACCATCACTGTGGTGTGGCTGGTCGGCGTCAATACACAATCACTTGGTTTCACAGGCTTGTTGCAGGCGCTTGGGAAATTGACTAAGTCTGTAACTGGCGCAAAGGGGTATCAATGCATCACGAGACATAGACTATGTCCACACAGATGTGTAAGGAACTGGTAGAACCTGCTATGGGACACTAGCCAATTCTGATAGCTGGTGTCAGGAATGCCTGGTGTCATAGGAATGCTCTGAGCGGTATTCACACAAGAAGGTACTAGGCATACAATCTGATACTTGGCCTATAGGGTGTTGTTGGCACACTATTATGCCTATTCCCACCAGAATGGAGAGCATGGTGTGAGTAGTGTGCTCAGGGTGAGCTGTATGAACGAACTCAGTTCACCTGTGTGAACGAACACGGTTCAGCAGTATGAACGAACTGATGATTTTATCAGCTGCAGCTCTTTATAAAGGGCTGGTGACATCATGGCTTAGCTTGTGCATGCATGTTACTCTCCGGCATATGACTTATCTATTTGTTCATTGGTTGAAATTAGGTGTGCATGCTCCAAAGCGTCGATTCTGAGCCTGCTCCTAGACACAGAACCGAGTCCTTAGCTTGGCCTAGTGAGTCTAGACTAGCTTAGGCTTGTTGTTTACAAAACAATGCGACATTTTCATATAGAATGTTGATCGTTTGGGGAAAAGTTTATGTCCAATAACCCTTTGTTTTGAAGTGGGATTACTTTAACTTGTATGCCTTGATATCCGAATTTATGCACCCAGTAATGGGGTTACACAAATTCAACGTAATCACTTTATATAAATTAGCTTTCTAGTGTTTGCTAGCGTAACTCAACATTAAAGTTGTTAACTTAGGTAGATTTCTGACCACGGGCTATGCCTCGACAACCTATGCTCAGCTCTTCATTGGTTTTCTGGATTGCTGTGCTGTCACATCTGGTGAATGGACCCTCATAATTGTAGAAGACATCTTGCAAATTCTGACTGAGAAGAAGTTCTGTCGGACAGTCAGTCGTGCCCCTAATTGGAAGATTCTTTTGCTGTGTCCACTATAGTTCTGAGGTCTTCCTGTAGGGGCAGTATACAGTCTAACTCCTCATCAAAGCGACCGGTCAGCATTTTATATACCCTGATCATGTCTCCTCTGGCCCATTGGTAAACCATTGTTGGCAGCTTGAATATTTCGAGACGTTTACTCTATGGCATATTTTTTAGAGAAGGAATGATTTTCGTTGCCCGACATTGGACTTTCTCAACAGCTTCGATGTGCATCTTTTTATAAGGATGCCACACAACATTAGCATACTCTAGGTGGGGTTGGACTAGGCCTTTATGCAGTGGGAGGTTTTCTACTTCTAGGTAAATAAATGAAACAAATGTTCTCCTTATCATTCCCATGATGCTGTTTGCCTTGTTCACGTTTTGAGCTATATGCCTATGCTTGTCAAATGATAGGGATGGGTCAATAATGACCCCAATGTCCTTTTCCTCATCTGTATGCTCTAAAGGCATCATTTCTGTTCCCATTCTTATAGATCGCAGAACTAGAGGTCACAGTAAAAGAATCTTCCAATTAGGAGCACGACTGCATGTCCGACGGAACTTCTTTTCAGTCAGAATTTGCAAAATCTGGAACAGTCTCCCAGAGTCCGTCATATCAGCACCAACACTCAACTCATTCAAGAACAGAATTGACAGGTGCTGGTCCTCTCAAGATGGCCTCTACAATTACGAGAGTCCATTCACCGTAACAGCACAACAATCCAGAATACCGAAGACGATCTGAGCATAGAGGCATAGCCTGTGCTCAGAAATTTACCTAGGTTACCTAAATATGATGATGATCGAGTAGATTCATTTTGTTCTTGATTGTAATGCATTGGTTAAGCCCTTGAAGAGTGAAGTTAGTCCCATGCCATTGGTCCTGTGCGTGCAATTTCATATGGCTAACACGAATCGCCCGAAGTACCATATTTTCGTATATGCCCTATATAGTTAGCCTATATAATATGTAGTACTGCTATGTTTGATTCCAGCGACTGTCACCGGGTATTATATAGTTTTTTCTATTTCATACCCATATCGATTAAAACCTACAAAATCAACAGTTTGTAAGCATTATTTTTATTTATATATAATTAGCAGCCTCGGCGGTTAGCGCGTCGACCCCCCACCCCGCGCCCCAACACGCAGACCCCCCCAAAATAGCCACGGCCGGGGTGTCAAGAACGTAAATATTTGTTATTAAATCTTTAAAAAAACCCTCATGTTCGGCTGTATGTTTTAACCCATTCCCCACCCCCAATAGCAGTTGACTGCTATAACCTTTTGGAAATTTTATATCACATATATCGCCTACAATCATAGGTGTGTATGAACGTACTTTGGAGGGGTGGGGGTGGTGGGTGGGTTGGTGTGTGTGTGTGTGTGGGGGGGGGGGGGGGGGTTGATGGTGCTAAACTATATGGGTGTGGCCAAAAGCTAATGGGCGCTACGGAGAATACACTGAGAGAAAATATTTGAAGGGTTGCTAGCGCCCCCACCCCTCCCCTACGCCTATGTATATGGCAAGCATCTCGAAAATGTATACGCCAACTTGTCCTTGTATGGTATCTGTGTTAAATCCAATAAACGAACTTGTAAGGTTCTGAAAACAAGTAGGTGTTTTTTTAATTTACGTTCGTGATACCCACCCACCCATCCACCTCACACATAGACTATACCCACCTCCAGCAATGACAATCCGGTGATTTTTTTGTTTGAAAAATCCAAATTTGCAAACAAAATTAGGGTGAAGTATGGTATGTTGTGGTGCATTGTTTTAATTTTATTTCAAGGGCAACCCTATGTCTAAACTCTACAATTAAAGTATTAGAAGGATTCTCAGATCGAGCTTAATCTTCAAAGATTTTCATTGGGAAGATCTAACTCACACCCTCCCGACACTGCCTCCTGCCACACTGTCAATCAAATAATTTGTCAGAACAATGCGATTACCTATCACCCATGCACCTAAACAATCTAGCAATCAAAGGATCAACAAGTCAGCCACTCTAGAGCAATCAGAATAATTATTCAGTCAATCAATGATTAAAGAATAAAGAAATGAATCAATCAATAGTTGGATTCAATTCAATTCAATTACAGCCAACCATGCGATCATTCGGCCAATCAATTAGGTATATATACGCACCATTGCAGTGGCGTCGTACATGGGGCGGTTTGGGCTACCAAGCAGCCCAAACTTCATGAGTGAATGATCGACTAACCAACAGAGTACATGACTGGCTGGCTGGCTGGCTGGCTGGCCCGCCAACCGACCGACTCACAGACTGACCAACTCACAGACTGACCAACTCAGAGACCGACTGACTCACAGACCGACCGACTCACAGACTGACCGACTCACAGACCGACAGACTCACAGACCGACCGACCGATTCACAGACCGACTGACTCACAGACCGACCGACTCACAGACCGACCGACTCAGAGACCGACCGACTCACAGACCGACCGACTCACAGACCGACTGACTCAGAGACCGACCGACTCACAGACCGGCCGAACCGACCCGACCCAACCCGACTCGACCCGACCCGACCGACCCCACCCACCCACCTACTCACTCATCCACTCACTGACTGACCAACTCACTCACTCACTCACTCACCCACCCACCCACCCACCCACTCACACGCTCACCCACACACCCACCCACCCACTCACTCATCCACTCACCGACTGCCCGACTCACTCACTCACTCACTCACTCACTCACTCACTCGCTCACTCGCTCACTCACTCACTCACTGGCTGGCTCGCTTGCTCATTGGCTCGCTTACTGGCTGGCTCGCTCGCTCACTGGCTCGCTGACTCACTCACTGACTGGCCAACCGACCAAACCACTGACCGACCCACCGCCTCACTCACGAGTGAGTGACTGATAAATTGTGTGGGTGAGTGAGTGGGTGAGTGAGTGGCAGGACGATTGACCAACTGGCTGGTCAACCGACCAACTAACTGGCTGAGTGGGTGGGTGGGTCAGTGGTGGATTGGGTCATAGGTCGATGTCTGTCTGCCGCTGGGGCTGCCACATGCCTGGTTATCTGGCTGCCGCCCTGGCTGATTGCCTGACATGGCTGCCGAATTGGCACCGGGGCGAATGCGCTTGACCGCGTTGTTTTCCGCCTCCAGTTGGTAAATATTATTTGATCTTCTAATTCTGCTGCATAAATATCTTGATATGATTCCATATCAAGCTGTCGCTAAGAAGTTCACACATAAGAACACCATAAAACAATGAGGAGGAAAATGTGTAGCGTAGCATTCATAACCGCAGAGCTGTCAGACTCGAGAGATTTGTTTATGTGCTTTGACCTTTGACATTACCCATAATTCTTTGCGACGCCGTAACTCCGAGGTAGCGTATTGTAAATTAGGCTGGTACCCGACTCCTCATACCCTCGCTGACGATTCTCTGGCTCAGGATATGGGCCACTATTGCGAGTATGAGCAATTGGAGTCGGGTACCAGCTTAATTGTAAATGCTCTTTTTGTGTATCCGAAGAATCCGCACAATTCGCATTTCATTATTAATCGTATTACTTGAATACGAAAACTCAACCCTTAATTACGAATTCTATTTATTAATCTGATTATAATCTTTAGCTTTATCTCACACATAGATATTTAACAACATTAATTATTACAGATTCGTATTAAGAGGTTTGTGTTTCTGATTGTAAGAGTAAATAAAATTTGAGTCTAATCATTATTTTAATGTATTTCCGTGGATTCGTTTACTAGAAATTCCTCCGTTAATGCAGCAAGATCTTTGTTTTAATGGATCCCAGATCCATCTCCTCTTCCGTAAACATTACGTCCCTCTCCATGGCGGCAATCTGACATCCATCCACATTCCCAGGATCCCTGAAAAGATCTGCATCTCCATACTAGTGATTTACCCGTTAAATTAAATCAAATATTTGCACTTTCATTGCCCAAATTTCACACACATGACGCGTACCTTATTTCAACAGGGGTCAAAGTCTTACCGTGTAGAATGGCGACTTGCAAAATCAGCATAGCATACGCTATGAATGTCGCTGACGAGCACAGTTTGGACGGTGCTTTTAATAGCGGCATGACGATTGGCTAGTTTGTAATAGTCCCGGAGGTTGTCCTTAGATGATTGACATGTCTGACTGGCATGTCTATACCAGCCGTGAGACTTGGATTAGTTACAACAATGAGCTATTTTTTATCATTAGCGGTAGCGCAACTTTATTTTGGCTTTTATTTTTTAATCAATGTTTTCTTTTCATTTTCAGATTGTGATTTGAACAGATTTGAAGAGTGTGATTCTTGTTAAAATCGCCGTGAAGACGATATACTAGGCTACGATGTCGTTATGCCTACCCACCACCCTACATACCATACCCTACATATCATGTCATATCATTTAGTATTTATTACTTAATAAAAATTAAATTATTGAATAATCGCAGTGAAGATGACATCAAGCCACCACCCACCATATCATGTCTTATTTATTTTTTATTACTTAGCGTGGAGTATCCAGTTTCGGGGCGCCTAAGCAGAAATTGCTACTAATTTAATAAATACCATAAATATTTAAAAATAAATTGGCTTAATTTGTTAGTGACTTTATCCCTTATCCAACGCCAAGTTAGAAGAAAATCCCCGAAAATGTAATGTCAAAACACAGTGCCATCAGACGATGATGTACTGCAAAACAAACAAAAACGATGGTATCCTGTTTCGGTGATACCCGTACAGGCTCGCCTAAATTTTTGTTACAATTTAAATATCTCCCTTGGGTTCAAGGTCATTCACCGGCAAAGTTTTCCAGTTTTCATGTTTGGCATAAGTTACCTGCCTTTCATCAAGCAACTTCAAAGATCATGTTTGAAGACACACCATATTTCATCTCTTTATTCGAAGAGGCCTTATACCATTTCTTCATGGCCAGACGTCGCAGATTTACAGTTACTTCAGTAAATGTTCTCTAGTTATTATTATTATTATTATTATTATTACATTATATTATCTGACTGATAGGTTACAATGTGTTCAATTTTATGGTGCTATTTCAGGAAACAAAAAATTAGTCTGCATTGTACAGTATGTACCTCGGGTTCAATCCTTGGATCCCTGCGGTTCTTACTGTACATGATTTACATAATGTACCCAATGCCACTAACCAATTTTCATTAATACTATTTACAGATGATACCAATGGCTTTGGTAGATATAAGGATAAAAATACTCTATACACAAATGTGAATAATGAAATGGAAAAAATTATAAATTTGTTCAAAATTAATAAACTAATGTATCTCTAAATGTTAATACAAGATCGTGCCAACCAGAAGAAGCTGCTCTCCCAAAACTTTACAATCAAGAAATACAGGAGGCTGAGTATGTTAAATTCTTAGGAGTCTATTGGGACAAACATTTAAACTGGGAGAAGCATATAGAGATAATCGCATCCAAGGTAACAGGGAATATTGGTATTATGCGTTGACTCGAGTCATATCTTCCATCTCATATCCTAAAACCTCTGTATAGTGCATTGATACTTCCACACATAACCATACTGCAATGCTACACGTATCTGGAGCAATACATATCAAACTAACATGACTAAACTAAAAAAACTAAAAATCACTACAAAAGCAATCTATCAAACTATTTTCGCAAGCAGCCGGGGACAAGACACTTTCAAAAGAAACACAGTTCAAAAACTAGAAGACATTGGACGGGTCCAATTATACGCAATTCTAATGTACTACCACAATGCAAACTACCGTCATCCCTATCCAATCTTTTTTCAACAAATGCAGACACATACTCATACATGTAGCACAAGAACAAGTTCCAATCTACACATCACATACCACCGAACAGAGGCAGCTACACATACACCATCCTACCAAGCAGACCTGTCTACCTATACAGATTGTTCGTTATTATGATATTATCATGGAAACAGACACCAAATAATGGTAATATTGTCGGCTGCTCAAAACTAGGTAGCAAAAATCCTGCGAATTACGGTAATACGGGCGGACAGTTCTCACGATGACCATTTTCTCATAAAATACTTTAAAAAAAAAAGAAATCTTGTTAATCTTGCAAAGTCCAGTGACTACTGCGAGACCTTCTAGTCGGTGAGTTTAGATTGGTTTATTGATATTTCCAAAATGTCTTAGCGTTCATGCAAGGTGGAAAAGCTGGTATGAGTGAATAACTGCAGATTTTTATCCAAACTTGAATGGATATTTATCCTGGATGGAATAGAATGTAATTATAAATATATTCATTTCATTTTTGTATCTCCAGTTCGTGATTTATCTGTATTTTATTTGAAAAAACTTTGATGTTGGGGTGCTCGCTAGATGTCTTGCACACGAGGTATCAAAAAGTGACTATATCAGGTAGATTTAAGACTAAACGTTCACAGAACTATCTAAAGTTACAATTTTGATCAGCTATGACTGGATATTTGACAATAAATCACATACTGAACCTTTCCAGTTTTAGCCATGCCCCGCCCATCTCTATCTAAGCTCCACCCACACCTCGTTCGTGTTGGTATCAATCGATCTTTGAACTACCTGACTATCAATTTCCAGAAGAATATACAGGTAAGCTGTTAAATATTTTGAAACTAATTTGAATGGGCACTGTTGCTGCAACAGCGTCCAGTCAAATTAGTTTCAAAATATTCAACAGCATATTTATTAAATGGTAAAGACATACAATTCGTACAATGTGTCAGACTATTAAGCATTAAAGACGGACTATATCGTGTCATTCATGACATCATCTTACACGTCACGTAGTTGATTATGACATCATATGCTGGATGGATAAACTTGGAAGGGTCCATTCTATTTTTGTTTTGTAATTCTTTCTTTCAGGTCTGTTAGCTGGAGCAGTATGAGTGGTGGTGGTGATTTCCTGTACAAACCATTTGTGTATTGGGGACAAGCACGAGACCATGTCTCTCTCAAGGTTGATCTGAAAGATTCATCTGTGAGTTCTCACCTACTTCCAATATATGATATATTTAACCCTTTTAAAGGCGAATGTTTCACTTCCAAGATACATTGTACATGTACAACATGTACAGGAAAAATGCTGAAAAGTTTTTTCCCCTGGAAAATTTGAAGAGTAAGATCCTTTATAGTTAGCATCTGAATTTGGAGTAAGAATCATCATCATTTTTAGCTTGCTACCTTTGCCTACGAGTAATTCACACAGTACATGTCTATATGACTTGAGAACAATGCTGATTTCAGGAATATGATTAGGCTTTTCACTAAGTGCTATTGAAGTTTGTTCTGAAGAAGCTAACACATAAAAACCATGGGGCTCGTGGTGAATCAATCAAAATTTAGATAAGCATTGCAGCCCTTCATTCCAGGACGCACCATTGCGCCATTGCCCCCTAATTTCCAGCCACGCTGCAAAATAAATAACCTAGTGAGTCAAACGGGTGCACAAAATATCTGCACGAAAACTTGATACATATATGTACCTCAATTGTGTATAAAGCCAGAAATTTATTTAGCTCTTTGGGCAATGAGATACACAAATGTACAATAAATAAATAGCCAATAAAATCTTAATTTACAATAATAGGACAATGAAAACTTGCTGTATAACATTCAATGTAGATATAAGAGTTCACTGAGAAGTGAGAAGGAAGTCAGTTGAAATATGCTATTAATTTCCAGTTCATTCGGGATATTCCATTGATGACGTAGCCACATAGAAATGGGTTAACTATTTTTTTCTTAAAATGGCTGGCAAAAGAGTTTATCTTTGATACAGGTTTAGGTACAAAGGTCTTGAAAAGTAGTCTACTGAGCACTAGTTAAACTGTTGAAATCGGATGTAATGGGTCATTGTGTGTCCCCTATATTTTGATAATGGTCCCATATTTTAGATGACATGGGTCAATTGTCTCCATATATTTTCCCCTGAAATGAACACTGTCACCATACATGTACTGGATTTCTTTATTTGATGGATTTTGATGGCCAAAATTGCTTAATTGGTATGACAATGTAAAATGTTACCCTTTCGACTTTGTCGGACATATAGATTGACGACCATCTTGGATTATTTTCTCATTGGGCTGATTTCAGGAAGCGTCTGGATTATAGTTATCCAGGATTCTTCAAATCGAGCTGATTGGTCAATTTATGAGTCAACCATCTTCAATTTTGCACTATTTTAGAAACACCTTTAAACATCTTCAAAACCTCAGGTGTCATATTCACGAAAAGGGCATAACTTACGCCCTGCATATCTTACGCCCTCGTGTTACGCCTCATAGTTACACCATATTCACGAAGAGGGGCATAAATAAATGCATCACTGTAATGCGTCTAGGCCAGAATTCATTGTCACATAGGCCACTTATTGACGTAGTACCGTACTCGTCAACAGCTGTCAAAATGTGTAACCTTCACTACAACGTGGAATACGGAACAACCTAGCTGCCATCGACTCAACATTTATTATGTACGCTTAATACTAACAAATAAATAAATAAATAATATTTGTTCTATCAAGTCTGACTAACCTAGCATATAACCATTCATTAGCAATATGTTTGACATTACAAAAACTAAGTGCTGCGAAAACATGTAATTTTTATATTCTTACACCTTCCTTAGCATTTTGAAGCCTTTTTGGGTAAACTTGACTTGAGCGCAGCATGTCATTCAGGTCGTTCACGTGCGTTCGTTGCCAGGGAATGACGTATCGCTCTACCGTATTTACTAAATTGTTTCAGCTTCACATTCAGCGCACCGTGGGTGCTTTGAATACAGAAATAGGAAAAGTAGTCAGCTCAAATATTATTTTTTAAAACGCCTGCTATGGCTTCACATTAAATAACACATAATATTTACAAAAGGTCAGCTAAATGCAAATTCAATTTATAAAATTCGTAATGTCCGAAATTCGACTAAAATTCGAGACCGCGCCAAAAACGCTGTAAATAATGACTTACGCCTTGTACATGTAGTTGGAGGGCATAAGATCCTGCCCAATTTTATGGATGGACGTAAGATACGCCCTTTTCATGAATACCGACATGCCACTTTGGGGGCTTGCGAGCCCTCTTCGTGAATACAGCCCCTGGGCTGATTGATTTGAAACTCAAAAAACTTCATCTAGACCAGCGGCTTGCTCAAGACAACTTTTTGGGTCAATTTATCTTGTGACCATCTTTGATGTCTTAGTTTTCACAAAATTATTTATCTAATAAGAGAATGGGTGATTTCAAACAGATTTCGGCAGGAAGAATCTGTAGGGTATAGAGATTTAAGATTGTTCAAACAATGTTGAGAGGTCAATTTTGCAATGGTCATCTTGGATTTTGGAGCTATTTTTAGAATCACATTAAAAATATTATTTGAAAACGTTTGCCAATTGATTTGAAACTAAAGAAACATATGTACATGTAGGGCATGACCTGAATGAAGTTCAAAGAGAACCTGATTGATCGATTTGTCTTGCGGTCATCTTGGATCGATGAAAATCTCCCGAGAAATTATTTAATTTTAACCGCTGGCCAATGTCAACTAAACCTGGCTGGAAGGACCCTAGTGTAGTGCACTTCAGAAAACCTATACAGAAATTTGATTGGTCAGTTTTTCTAATAGTTGTCTTGAATTTCCAGAAATGTTCAGGAAATAGACTAAAATGACTCGTCGTTAAGAGTCATGACAGTTATGCGTGTCTATTTCACACAAAATTGCCTGGAATGACCTAATACCGAAATTTGATTGGTAATATTTTTCAGTGGCCATCGTGGATTTCCAAAAATGTCCAGGACGTAAGTCATTTAGAATATCACACAGTCACAATTTGTATTTTTAAATCTTTAATTCCAGTTGAGCGATACAGGTCCCTTGATCCTCTTTTTTAGAAATAGTACATGTTTATTTTAGAATTTAAAATTAAGCATGAAATGTGCACAATTTGTTGTGTATATAAATGTATGTAGCTACATGTGCGGGTAATGGTGTTGCGGTACTTGTATAATAATTGCTGTTGTAGGCGGAGCATGTTGATCTCTCTGATAAGCACTTGCTACTGAAGGCGCAGGGTATTGGTGTCAGTGGAAACAACAATTATGAGCTTGAGATGGATTTTTTCTTGCCGATTGACATACAGGTTGGTATTGCAGCAGTGATGAGGATTAGCAGGGCCCAGTAGCCCATGGCTACTAGATTTTAGGCTCGGCTACCAAAACTTTACTCACTATCCCAGGTGGCGACCTAAATTTTCCAGTCATATTTTAAGATTGTGAACAGAAAATCATTTTATACGGCGACTATTACAGGTTGAACCAGTTTCATTAACCCTATCAATCCATAAAAAGTATATTTTTTACAATGTATAGCATATTCTGTTGAATATTTTTAAATTAATGTAACTGGAAGCTCTAGTCATATTAATTTCAAATTATTCAACAGATTTTCTGTTTGTTTGCCATGAAATTGAGATGCATGTAATTTATCGGTGAAAGGCTTGAAAGCAACGTATTTAACACATTCTACAATAGTAACTCCTGAAGTATCACATCCTGTGTTTTTAAATCTGGGATCTTGTATGTCGATGCATCTTAATTAAACGATTGGGCCATTAAAAAATTGACTGAGCCCCTTAAATTTTGCATTTAGGGGCCCAGGTGGCTACATGGTTAAAAAGTTAAAGCTTTGGCCCACTGATTGCAGTGAATCCTCCCCAAAACGCTCTATTAACCCTCTAACACTCATATCAGCCAAAAATGCCTTCTGCAGTGGTCTTGAGAAATGTCCATTTGCAGACCAAGAGAAGGCTATTTTTTAATATTTACCAGTAATAACTTGCTCGATAACCAGGCCAGTCATTCCAGTGGTAAATTTTCAAAAATAGTCTTCTTGGTCTGCAAATTAACATTTTCTTTGAAAAAAATTGAGATTTTATTGAACAAATTCAAGGCTTATAGGGATAAGGAAACCCTCTCTATCATGTCTGAAGTGAACACATTTTTATACCCTGCCAAAAGATTTAGCGGGGTATTATGTAATGTCGCTGTCCGGGCGGGCTGGCGTGCAGGCGGCAGAGTGGTTTCCGGATGATAACTCCATTAATTAGCGTTTGTCGGATCACATTGAAACTTCATAGGGTGGTTGGACTTGGTCTTGGGAAGAAACCTATCAAAATCAACGATGATCTGAAATCTAAGATGGCCGCCAGCCACCGGCGTCCATCTTGAAAATTGTTTTCCGGATGATAACTCTATTACCATTTGTTGGATCGCTTTGAAACTTCATGGAGTGGTTAGACTAGGTCTGGGAAAGAAACCTATCGAAATTGACAATGATACGAAATCCAAGATGGCCGCCAACCACCAGTGGCCATCCTGAAAATTGGTTTCCAGATGATAACTCTGTTACCGTTTATCGCATCGCTTTGAAGCTTCATAGATTGATTGGACTAGGTCTGCCGAAGGAACCTCAAAATCGACAATGATCCAAAGTCCAAGATGGCCACCAGTGGCTGGTGGCCATCTTGAAAATTGGTTTCCGGATGATAACTCTGTTACCGTTGTCGGATCGCTTTGAAACTTCATGGAGCGGTTAGACTAGGTCTGGGAAAGAAACTTATTGAAATTGACAATGATACGAAATCCAAGATGGCCGCCAGCCACTGGTGGCCATCTTGAAAATTGGTTTCCGGATGAAAACTCTGTTACCATTTATCGCATCGCTTTGAAACTTCATAGATTGGTTGGACTAGGTCTGCGGAAGAAACCTCAAAATCGACAATGATCCAAAATCCATGATGGCCACCAGCCATCGGTGGCCATCTTGAAAATTGGTTTCTGGATGATAACTCTTGTTACCATTTATCGGATCGCTTTGAAACCTCGTAGAGTGGTTGGACTAGGTCTGGGGAAGAAACTTATCGAAATCGACACTGATCCCAGAGTTGCCCTTATGCGTCCTTTTGCGCGTATATACGCATAAAAATGGCAGAGGGACGCATAAAAATGAACCCTCTGCGTCCCCGAGGACGCACGAGGGACGCAGTAAAAAGTGTAACGGAAACTGGTAACTACTTTTAAAAATATACCTAATGTATTGTGTTCAATAAAAACGAACTTACTGCGTTGTTTAAGACTATGATTTGTTGTATGTTTTCTTGCACAACTCAAAGTTGTTAATGCCCATAAATTAGATTCAACCGCCAAAATTAATTGTAAACACAATCCCCAGATCATCCTTAGTATTCCATTTGATCTAATTTTTTATTTTATAAATAATGAGTTTACAAGTCCGATGTCAGTCGCCTTGTTTGGCCTACAAATTGAAAAACTACCCGCCATGTTTCTGTCTGTTGTGCTAAACGTCAGTGTGACGTATTTGATTGGGTAACAGCGGAATTTCCCTCTAGAGGAACTCACCTTGAGAAATCCAATACAACTGATCAAGCGTATACAAACGTGTCTGGGCGTCGTAACCCTTTCACAGCTCAGAACATTGGACAGATCACAAAGTTGTTATCTCTAATATGCTTAATATTTTGAAATTAATTTGCGCATGCCTACTTGCCTAAAGCACGACTAACTGGCAAAATATTTTTTTTCTATTTACTTATCAAAATATCTAAATGGATGAAGGAGCATATGGAAGATATTGTGATATCTTTTACATTTGAATGGCCATTTGTCGGATTAGCGGCGGTGTCTTTGTATTGCTGTTTGAATAACGGTATCAATACGTGCTATACGCTGTCTTTTATTTAGTAATAGCGGCTGATTGATTGACTGATGGATTAGTGTTTATAATGTTTAACAATACTCGATCGTTAGGTGTTCCCAATTTATCAACTAAAAAGCTCATCCCAGCAGCGAGGTTCAACGATATCGTCGATCCCCGGATAAGCAATCGCGTTACATAGTTCCTCCCTATGAATTAGGGATATCCGGTTATTGGTTGATATATTTTCACTAATTACGCAGTTTAATCTGATTTATACAGATTACTTTTGATAAATTATTGTTTTGTCTGATTTTAGCTTATGTATTCCACTATATTTAGAGGTTCCAGTTACATTATAAAAAATATGCGCGCATTATATCGAAGAAGGTCAAGTCGTCCTTGAGAAAACTCGCCCCAGCCACGCGTAATTTTTCAATTCGTCCAAAGTCAAGTCAGGGTTTAATAGAAAAACTAATGCAGTGGTCTTTGCTAATTACTAATGTAGTGGTCTTTGGAAATGTTAATCATACAAGGGTGTCAATGTAGGTTGGTTGGTTTATCAGACAACAAACAAGTACAGTGCTTTAAGTTATTGTTTATTGACATGCAGTTCAAATGTTATCAGTTAAATATACAAGGGCCATTTCAATAGATCAATTTTAGCCACCATTGTAGATCACAGAATACATATTTTTGAAAATTTACCACTGCATAGTTAATATTCTCTATATATACATTGCCAGTATTTACACAATGTCATAACTAGTGCTTTCAACATGTTTAATAAAGTACTTTATAATTAGATCAATGTTTTTTTAAGAAAAAACCCTGGGACCCCCATATTTCAGATGAGGACCCCATGGGACCCCCCAATTTTACAGTGGGACCCCCAAATCTGAGAGTGTGGGGTCCTTGGGACCCACAAAAATCAGATGTTGTGGGCAACACTGACTGATCCAATATCCAAGATGGCCGCCAGCCACAGGCTGCCATCTTGAAAGTTGTTTTTTTGGATAAGATCTCCGTTACCATTTATCGGATCACTTCCTAGGGTCGTTGGAATATGTCTGGTGAAGAAATCTATCGAAATTTACTATAATCCGAAATCCAATATGGCCACCAGTCAGCGGCAGCCACCTTGAAAATTGGTTTCCGAACGATACCTCCTTGACCGTTTAGCGGATCGCTTTGACACTTAATAAGGATTACTGGTCTGATGGGTCTGAGGAAGAAATAAATATTTTCTGATAGCTGTCATTTATTAGTTTGTCATCATGGCAGGGTATTATGCACCGTTTGTGGAGCTCTTGTTTAGACTGAATTCATTTCTTACTTTTAATTTAATCTCTGGAAACTGGATACCTCTACAAACCAAACAAATTTTCTTTCCCCGTGGTTTGGAGAGTTGCCACTGTGCATGCATTTTAATTGCGGGATCTGATCTGTCACACATAAATCTGACGTCATAATCAATTATGGCACTAGTTAGTCAGCTGACATCACAATCAAAATGATGTAACTACATCAGAAAACGCAAAACATGTGTCACAAATGTTTACAATTGTATGTGTGGCAGGTTCGGAGTAAGCCTATTTGGGGCCAAGGGCTAATTCTGTTCTATCGAGTGGGTTAAGGGGGGACTACTACTACAACTACTGCTGCTACTACTACTACTACTACTACTACTACTACTACATGTACTACTACTACTACTACTACTACTACTACTACTGCTATTACTACTACTACTACTACTACTACTACTGCTATTACTACTACTACTACTACTACTACTACATGTACTACTACTACTACTACTACTACTACTACTACCACTACTACTACTACTACTACTACTACATGTACTACTACCTCTTTTTTTTTTGAAAATCTGACGCTGACGCAGTCGGACACACCTCACGGAGGAACTCCTTTAAAAAGGCTTGCAAACCCCCATAAAAAATCTGGTGACATAGCAGGCTTTTTTCACTTCAAGAGTATACTTACCTCCCTAATACTTTTGATATTGCTAAATATTGGCTTTCACTCAATAAACACTCAGATTTAAAACAGTTAGGTGCCCCTACTGGGCAGGGAGTCAGAGCGTAGTCTGGCGGATGCCAGCCCCACCACCGCGCATGCGCAGACTAGCACTTCCTCTTTGCTAGATTATTGGCAGAGAGATCACACATGTCTTTTTTTGCAAAAGCTTTTTCTTACTCTTAAACTGTTTAAGTGGTGTTATTTTGGAGTGATAGTCACTGATTTGGATGGCAGGAAGGATCACTTCGCCAAAGGGGGACTTAGGACCTTTAAATCAGGTGACTTCTAGTAAAATTAGCGAGTTTTTCTTCCCGGTGTATTGTGTTTCCGGGACTCGCGTTTACCGTGATAAGCGCCTTGGTTAGTTGGTTTATGTCAACTCGGTGCTACCTAAGGCTAATTTCTCTTTCTGTTTATGTCCACAGGTCTGTATGACGCTAGGTGGTGGCATCACAGCAGCAGAGAGTTAGTTTTCTCTCCACCATGGTTCCATTTCCTACTAACACTGTTAGGTTATCTAACCAAATGAAAAATTATGTCCAGTGAGTTGGAGGCCTAGTATAAAGGTCTTCTCACTTTGCCCTCTTGATCCAATTCCTTCCCCATGAGGTGGAGAGAGTTAAGAGGCGCGCAGATGGTGGAGTTCTCCGGTTCGTCACGTTGGATGGTTTGTCTATACAAAGTGTCAGGTATCTAGTTATTGATAATGTGGTGATGTTAATTATAGTAAGCAAAGGGAGATAATTAACATTTTTGCCAGAAAAGAGTTATCTATATGTATCTGATGGTTGTGTAGTCGACGTATCCATTCAGCATACAATTCGTCCTTGCACTTGGATGTTTTGTTGGGATCGAATTTTTCCTGTCACGGGATTAATGACGTCATAATCAGCCTGGCTATGTATTTATCAGCAATTCAAGTCGCTATGCTGGTTTCTGATGTATATTGATCTTTATGATCGTTTTCCTTCTCTTTGAGTTGGTTTGAGTGTCTAAGCTTAACTAGTTTGCTCATACTCCTTGTCCTTTGCCCTGTTTCAGGGACCGGGTTGCGCGTCCTGTGGACGTTTTCTACATGATAAGTTCTGGCCTCATCTTTGCTATCAATGTAGCCCTTGTGGTCCCTTGGCTAATTGTGACATATGTAAGCACTGGGGGGGCGAGTTAATGTCCGAATTCTTGTGCTGCTTACAGGCGACGGACAAGGTGGTAGAGGAGGAGAAGAAGAAGAAGCGGAAACGAGAGGTTGTAAGTAGGAAGGGTAAGGGGAAGGTCTCGTCCGCGGTGGATATGGAGGCCTTCCGGACCGAGATGTTGGGAGAGATGAAGAGGACAATAAAGGATTTGGTTCCAGGGTTGCTTCGTGGCATGCTTCCTGGACCAAATCCTTTACTGTCCTCATCATCGGCTTCGGAGCAGGTAATCCCCGCCTCTGGATCGGTTTTCCTTAGACCGCTTCCGTTGTTCGACGATTCAGAGGTGGCCCCATTAGAGGGGACGTTCCACGACCCTGGCAGCAGGCTTATTGCCACGCCGAGAGGGGACCGTGGACAGTTGTCGCTGGAACCCGCGGGCTGCTTATCAGTCCAGGGGTATCCGCACGCCGCGGTGGCCAGTACCTCCTATGGCACCGTTCCTGGTCAGCCCGGGTTAGCTCTCTTTGCTGACCCGGGGTCTAATCTTTCTGACCAGGGTGATGAGGATTACCTGCTAGGGTCGCCGTCTGACGACGTGGACATGGATGAAGACGTTTGTGCACCCCTCGCGGGGAATACAGGCGGCTTCTTCCACGGTTTTACTCACCCTGGAGTAGAGTCCGCGGCTCAGGTGGTGGCCCAGGGCGCTGCTGATGGCCAGCGGTACCGCATACCTCGGCTTGCCGAGGGTGTTGCTGGTGCTGGCCGGGCCCGTGGTGGGGCGGTATATGCCCCGCGCTCTGCCACGGCGCCTGCTCCTGGTCAAACCAGTGATATTGTCATGCCGGTGCTGTCAGGCCCGCATGTTTTCCCTGGCTTGCCAGGTGTATCAGCGTACCCGCCGTCTAGCTTTGCTGCTGGCGCTCAGGAGGAAGACGAAGGCCCCCGTCTTGTAGAGCGCTCGCAGTTAGCCACGGAGGAGGATTGGTCTGACGCTTGCCAGTGGTTGGTGAGCGTTAGGCCTGATCTGCCCGTGGAGCAGTCGGCTAGCCAGCGTGAACACAGGCCGTGGTTAGCTGGTAAGCCTACTGCTAACGCTATGCCTTCTCTGCCGCTGGCAGAGCATGTCGTTGACATGTTCGAGGCGGCGGAGTCGTCCATTAAGTCGAGTGGACGTCTCGCGAAGGCCCCTCGCGAGGTGGCCAGGCGTTGTCGCATCGTGCCCCTGGATTACCAGCGGTACGGTGTGGTACCCAAGCCCAGCGTGGATGACCGCGCGGCTTTAGGTGAGGATGCGCGGCCAGGCTCCCGTTCTGACATGGGGGTCTTGTGCTCGAACGCGTTGCGTTCGGCGAATACCGCGTTGCGTGATGCGGAGGAGAGTGGGAGGGCTTCGATTGCCGCTCTGTCCCACGTCTCCCAGCTGTTACAGGGGGTAGTAACGGCATCCGCATCGCGCCAGCCAAGTCCGGTCACGGTCCAGCGAGCCATCCAGGATGGTATTAACCTGGCGCTGGACTGTATGACTCGGGCGGTGACCAGGAGTGTCCGGGCAAGACGCACGTTTGCCCTGGACAATCTGTGCCCGTCTCAGGACCTGTACAATAGGCTACTGCGTACGCCTATGACGGGTCCTGGTCTTTTTGGAGGTGAGGGATGTCGACACCTCCAGGAGACGGTCACCCTGGTGAATAACCAGAGGGCGCTGCGCGAGCAGTTTGAGGTGCTGCGTCGTGCTAACGTTCGCGCCGCGGCCCCTGCGTATCGTCCCCTGCAGGCTCGAGGTGGTGCTGGCCAAGTCAGAGGCCAGCCACCGTCGCAGCGTCGGCCTCGGCCGCGTGCGATTCGGCCAGCAGCGAGGGGGGCGCAGGTTCCTCAGGCGCCGTCAGCCAGTCAGCCGCCCGCGCACCAAGGTGCGCGCGGGGCGGGGCGGGGCGCGCGAGGATCTGGGCGTGGTTATCGGTCCTGACAGGACGCTTACCGCGGTAAGAACCACTCCGGTGTGTATGGCGACGGAGACAGTGCCGCTCTTGCATGCCTCGTGTCCACCGCGGTCCCTAGGTGGACCGGTGGGAGGCCGGCTAGCCGACCACATGCAAGAGTGGGAACGGTTAACTCAGGACCGTTTAGTCTTGCGATGGCTTTCCGTCGGGTATCATCCAGAGTGGATGACAGGCCCGCCGTCGCGACTGTCTCTAGTGCCAGTCTGGACTCCCATTCCGAGAGATCCAGAGCAAAGGTTGTGTATCGAGGAGGAGATAAATTCCCTCGTACAAAAGGGAGCTATTCAGCCGGCACAAAGGTGTCCGGGCTTCTATTCAACCCTGTTCTTAGTAACAAAACGCACCGGAGGGTGGAGACCGATTCTCAACCTCAAGCCATTGAACAAGTTCATCGAGACGCCCAGTTTCAAGATGGAAACGGTGCGCTCGGTGTTGGCGGGGTTGGAGAGGGGGATGTGGACGGCGTCGATGGATTTGAAGGACGCTTATTTCCACATCCCCATCCACGGGAGTTTCTGTCGCTTCCTGAGATTTGCATTCCAGGGCAGACAGTGGGAATTCAGGGTGTTGCCCTTCGGAATTTCCACGGCTCCTCGGGTTTTCACCCGTGTGGTTCTTGCGATCACAGCATACCTCCGCAGGAGAAGCATAGCAGTCCACACGTACATAGACGACTGGCTGTTGAAAGCGCACACCCGGGAAAGTTTGTCGGCCAATCTGGAGATTGTTTTGAAAACTCTCACAGACTTAGGCTGGATGATCAATTTCCCAAAATCAGAGCTGACTCCATCCCAGAAGTTTGTTTACCTGGGGATGTTCTTCGATCTAGAGACAGGATATGTTTATCCTACTCAGGAGAGAGTGCAGAAACTCATCTCATTAATTCAGTCAGTGTGCGACAGTCGTCATGTCCTGGCACGGGTTTACTTGAGAATGCTGGGGTTGATGGTTTCATTGGAACCAGTCATTCCTCAGGCCGCCTTACGCAGGCGGCCGATCCAGTTATTTCTCATGACACAATGGACCCAGAGTACAGGTTCGCTGGACTCGAATGTGTCAGTGTTGGCGCCTCTGATTCACCACCTGCAATGGTGGTTGAATACAGAGAATCTCTTGCCGGGGGTTTTGCTAACCCCTCCCCACCCTCAGGTGACTGTGTATACAGATGCATCGATGGAGGGCTGGGGAGCTTGCCTGGAAGAGTCCACAATATCAGGGCTTTGGAATCTGGAACAGTCAAAGGAACATATAAATCTACTGGAGCTAAAAGCAGTAGTCCTGGGCCTGGAACATTTCTTACAGAAAGTTCAGGGCAAGATTGTTCTTATTCGTTCAGACAACTCAACAGTTGTGACTTACATAAACCGCCAGGGCGGAACGAAGTCGCCCAGTCTCTGTATGATGACATGGAAACTGCTTTGTTGGTGTCTGGATCACCAGATTACCTTGAAAGCAGTTCATATTCCGGGAAGGTTAAACCTGCTAGCAGACTCATTGAGCCGAAGGATGAGTGTTTTACCCACGGAATGGCAACTAAATCAATGTGTGGCGGATCGTCTGTTCGACCATTGGGGGAAACCCAACATCGATTTGTTCGCAACGAAGAAGAATGCGAAGATGACGACGTACGTCTCTCCGATTCCGGATCCAAGCGCTTTCGCAACAGATGCGTTAGCTATCAGCTGGGGGAGAATGTATGCATACGCATTCCCTCCAGCAATCCTGATTCCAAAAATTCTTCAGAAAATCAGACAAGAGGAATGCCAAGTGCTTCTGATCGCCCCGGATTGGCCAAGCCGATCATGGTATACGGATCTGCTGGACCTTCTGGTCTGCAATCCGGTTCCTCTGCCTCTGATGGACGATATTATCTTCCAGGGCAAGGCCCTTCACAACAATCCGTCAATGTTCAGATTGACTGCGTGGATGTTGTCAAGGAATCTAGAATTAAGGAGGGCTTTTCTGAGCAAGCAGCCATGTTTATGGCCAAAGCCAGGAGGGGGTCAACCTCCAGAGCATATAATTATAAAATCAACAGATTTGCAGAATGGTGCTCAAAAAGATGTATTGATCCAATGGATTCATCTATTCAAGTAGTAGCTGATTTCCTCTGTCACCTCTATGATGCCTATAGCCTCAAGCCTAACTCTATTGCTGGTTATAAGTCAGCATTAATGTCTGTTATTCCTTGCTTGGCTAAGAGGGGAAGTGATGAAGTAAATACATTAAATGTATTAATTAAAGGCATGGGCAATCTAAGACCAAGGAATCCACCTGTGATTCCGTCTTGGAGTTTATCGCTAGTGCTTCAAGTACTAGGTGATAAGCCTTTTGAACCACTTAGTTCCATTTCTATGAAACTATTAACACTGAAGACTGTGTTTTTAATTGCTGCGGCCTCGGCTAGGCGTAGGAGTGAAATTCATGCCTTATCAGCCGAGGATGACCGTTTTGTGGTTTCAGGGGAAGGCCTTAAGCTGCTACCTAGGATTAATTTCTTGGCTAAAAATCAGTCGTTGAAATATCCAGGTCAACCTATTATTTTGCCTGCTTTAACTAGATATGATCCTAATTCTAAAGCATGGTGTCCCGTCCGGGCGCTGCGCCGGTACAAACAACGTACGGCGGAGTGGCGCACCACCGACCAGTCAGCGTTATGGTTGTCATATATTGAACCCCATGGCAGGGCTTCTAAGGACACCATTTCCAGGTGGATTGTGGAATGCATTCAGTTTTGCCATAAATCCGCCACCGGGAAGCAGGTTGACGTGGCCAAGGCTCACAGTGTCCGCGGCGTAGTGACATCCACGGCCCTATTTAATGGGGTCCCTGTGGATGATATTATGTCGGTGGCTCAGTGGCACTGTGAGTCAAGTTTTACAGACCATTATCTCCGTGACACCTCTAATCCTCTCGCCTTGTCGATTTTGAAAAAATAACTCGGTTTATATTTTTTGAGGAGGTTTTTCCTCATTACTTATATATTTCACAATTAATTTATGGAAACACCCACTTTTTTGGGCCTGCATCAGTCTTTACCAATGGGAAGATGATGTCAGCAGCCATTTCAACAAGGTCAGTCTTGTTCATGTGTTGTCCGTTGTTGATTGTATTGTCACGATTACCCGTTATTAATATGGTGATGGTTTGTGTATTTGTGTGGTTCATTGTTGAGAGTTACGAAAATGGAGCTTTTTCGTCTGTGTCCTGTAGTACATGGCACTTGTACGTAGAGAGCGTATAGGACATTGAGGTCAGTCGACTCTTCCTCCCAGGAAGGAGGGGGGGGGGGGAGCGCATATGACATTCGGTCATCTCTCATACATCGGTGGTGTTATCCGATGGTTAGTCAAATCCTGACTGTTTTTTCTTACAGTTTCAGAAGTTTAAGTGCCTTAAACGCAGAAAAGCGTATAGGGATGAGCTGGTCTTTTGACCTCGCCTCCCTCCCGCCAGATTCACTTTCGAATTCTGGCAATATCAAAAGTATTAGGGAGGTAAGTATACTCTTGAAGTGAAATAAACGAAATCTAGGATTTCTTTTTTCACGAGAGAGTTGATACTTACCTCCCTAGATACGGACCCGGCCTCTCCACCCCACAGAGGCTCGGTCTTCAGGCTCTTAATAGTTGCATGTGTGTCAGCCAATAATCTAGTCAGAGGAAGTGCTAGTCTGCGCATGCGCGGTGGTGGGGCTGGCATCCGCCAGACTACGCTCTGACTCCCTGCCCAGTAGGGGCACCTAACTGTTTTAAATCTGAGTGTTTATTGAGTGAAAGCCAATATTTAGCAATATCAAAAGTATTAGGGAGGTAAGTATCAACTCTCTCGTGAAAAAAGAAATCCTAGATTTCGTTTAATTAATAGTATATGAATAACAATACAAACTTAACATATCATAGTTACCCAATAAGTGGTAAAACGACTCATCAATAATTAGCAGTAAGTTACTGCTACTCATTGACGCCATTGAGCCGATTCATGACCGGCAGGCTAAGTAGATCATATGTAGTTTAACATAGCACACCATATAGTATTGGGCCCAAATGTCGACTCGTCAATAAGTAACAAAAGGTCACTCATTGACGCCAGTTGGCCGATCCTTAAATACCGAGCAGGCATAGTAGCCTTTATATCGTAAAATGCACAAAGCAAAATTATACAAACTATGACTACATAGATTCACATTTTAAATTTACTTCATTGTAAGTTTTTGTAAATTACCCGGGAACAAATACACCTACAGTAAACATTTACAACAGGATGTTAATTGTATATATGTAAGATGTCACACTCTGTTAACCTAATGAACTCGAAAGTCGGATCACCTCCAGAATATTCACGCGATGCTCAATTGATATTTAAATATACCGATTCCCAAGGTTAGGTTATTCGTCAAAATTATCATCTAAGACATTAAAATTTTAAAATTAACTCAATTAAATAAAATAAAATACCATATATCAATATACAACAAGCACCGAGTGTGCTAGCTTATACAAGTTCTGCTTCTGCTATTTTTAGATATCCATGTTCAATTGATACTAGGCCAGTTTTGCACCATACATCTTTAAATCTACACATGTACTTTCTTTTCCATGTTCCACTAGCCTGTAAAATTCACAATGAATGCAGTTTATCAACAATGATCGAAATATAGCTTGTATGGCTCTTTGGTGGTTGTTTCCTGTTTTATCTCTGGCCTCTGAACACCGATGCTTCCAAATGGCCCACACTCCTGCAGATAACAGGGTTACTAACAATTCTTTCTCCTTGCTATTGAGCAATCTTTGAACATACACGTAATTGTTTCAGCCATTAATTTCACATACACATGTACAGTATTTGATTCCAAATTTAGCAAGGAGCATATTGATATATACCCAAAAGCCTGTAGCTATACAACACTGTGTAAACAGATGGTCTATTGTTTCCTCCTCGGTATTACATAATAAACACCGGTCTGTACGTGGTATTTTGTTATTTTGCACATATAAGTCAGATGGCCGACCCATAGCCTTCGATGGAGTAATCGCCATGCCAGGTCCAGTGCGTTTGCTGGTATACAAGGTAGATGTATTGTTTTCCACGCATTTTTTCAGTTCTTTGGCGTGCATCCTAAAGTGTTCCAATGCCTAACTGCAACAGGAGTCTGTCTCCGATTTTGCATTAGCATTCCATACCAGGCTCTAGATGGCATGTTGTATTTTATATGCTCTGACTTAAATACTAATGTTGGTTGCAACATACATGTATCTCTGTTGCCACATGCTTTCGGCAATTTGAACCATTCACCAGGTATTGCATTCTTTATTCCAAGAAATAAGCGTTAGGCATCAATATGCCTCATTGATGTTGCTCTTGCTACATCCTGCATCCCAATCCATTTGCGAGATTTTGGATTAACTAAATCAGGTAAATATTGAATGCCATTTTTGGCCATAGAGGGCAAATATAATACAGCATCATTATCACGAATCAACTCATTGCCCCAAAGACGTTGCTCCATAGCCATAGAGGGCAAATATAATACAGCATCATTATCACGAATCAACTCGTTGCCCCAAAGACGTTGCTCTATGGCATCTTCCCAACAACTGGGTTGTGGCATTGATCGTGTAAATATCTTTAAAGTAAATATGCAAAATCTATATGACATCATCTGACCAGTTAATATCCATAACATTGTCAGTTCTGTCCTTCCAAGCGCCCAAAAATAATCCCTTAGATTTGTCTCTATTGACTTTAAGCCCTGATGCCTTTTGAAAATCTGATAATACTCCATTTAAAATCCTAAAATCTGAATTTTTACTTGCAAACACAGTCGTATCATCTGCATATTGAGACACCTTTAGTGGCCTTTCTACGCCACGTATACATATTCCATGAAAATCATTACGTTGCCTCAATGTAGCCCCCAACGATTCCATAGCTATGACGAATAGAAGCGGAGACAATGAGCAACCCTGTCTGACGCCTCGTTCCAGCACTACAGGTTCAGATAGATGATTATTTACTAAATAGAAACTTGTTATATCAGTATATAAAATATTGACCCATTTAATAAATCTGGAACCAAAGCCAATATGGTCTAAAGACTTAAACAAGAAATCCCATTCAAGTCTGTCAAACGCCTTCTCGTTATCAAGTGCTATTATTGCTGCTGGGATGCAATCCTGTTCAACTAATTGAATACGGTCTTGTATAAGCAATGTGTTGTTTAATATCGTTCTTCCTGGTACAGAGCACGTTTGATCATCATCAATTACTTCGCCTAGGACTGCGCCAAGTTTTAATGTTAGTGCCCGAGTAATAATCTTATAGTCTACACAGAGTAGAGCGATTGGTCTATAATTCTGTATTTTATTTCTGTCACCCCTCTTGTATATAAGCCGAACATATGCTTGGGCCATCGATGGAGGGAGATGCCCTTGCTTAATAATGCTAGCTGCTACTGTATTTCTTCTAATACTGCACCAAATATGTGCCAGAATGTTTGATAAAATTCGACTGGAAGTCCGTCGCAGCCAGGAGACCTTTCTAACTTCATACAAAATGTACATGTACCTTTGAGGGATTTTGTCAAATCATCAATTGTTAGTGATTGGTCACAACTTTCACGACATGCATCTGGAAATCTTTGTGTTATATTAGCTAAAATATCTCTAGTTGCAGCTACATCATTTCCCTCAGATTTATTCAATGATTTGTAAAATTTGGATACTGTTTCCATCATCTCTGCATTTGAGCACACTGATACACCATCATTAGTCTTCAGTGAGCGCATTAATTTCTCTATACCGCTTGCTTTTTCCAAGTTACAAAAGTAACGTGTAGGCTTTTCACCCTCGGTGTGCATTTGTGCCCTTGCCCTTATTTTGGCCCCATCAAACTGATATTGCTCTATTTCATTTAGTCTACCTTTTAATTTAACTAATAGTTCATAATAATTATATTCGCCATCATTAATTTTCTTATTAATTTTACACACCGACCGCTGAAGCGCCTTTTTACGCTTTCGCATTTCTCGTGCTTTCCTGATGGAATACTGCCTTGAAATATGTTTCAGGTCGGATTTAACGTCCTCCCACCAGTCTGTTATACATTCATACAAATGCCTCCAACAACTTTCTACACATTTGCAATAGCAACTATCTCGTAACAACGCTACATTGAGTTTCCAAAACCCATCTCCTCGTTTGATCCAGTCAGCATTGTCTAATGTGATGGAAAACATATTGTGATCAGAGAAGGTTACTGGTTTTATGTTAGTTTTACACATGTAACCTTTCAATGATCGTTCTACATAGATCCTGTCCAATCTGGATGCTTTCTTTCCATCGGTTGAAAACCAAGTAAAGTCCCTGCCCTCTGGATTTTCAATCCGATAAGTGTCTAACAAGCTTTTATATTCACAGATGTGTTGCAAAATATTATGAGATGTGTCATTAAAATTAGACCTAGCGTTTCTGTCTTTAACTTCATCTAATATGCAATTAAAGTCACCGCCCATAATTAGGTTTTCAGGTGTTCTGTCTTTATTGTGGAAACATCATTTAGAAATTCACGACGCAATTGATGAGAGGTTAGCGCATAAAGGCACATCAAATTTAAACTTGTGTTTAGTACATCAATTGATACACAAATCCATCGTCCATTTGTATCTGATGACGATATAACATCAACATGCGCTATTATCTTATGATAAAGAATAGAAAATCTGCCCTTTTGAAATATCTTTGAGAGATTCATACACTTCAATTTTTTTAATTTTGGTCTCTTGTAGAAAAGCAATATCAACTCTCTCATTTGCTAATTCTTCAAGCAAGTGGCGCTGCTTGAATTCAGTATTTAATCCTCTGCAATTGATGGTGCAGAACCTACATGTACAGGAGAAACTGAAACAACCCTTTAACAAGCGTCCAGTAATTGCGTTTAAGAAAAACCTGAATCTACGTGACATCTTGGTAAAAGCAAAACTCAAAAAGCTGTCCAGAATATCCATCTCAATCATTCAACATTAACCCTTTCATGATTTAATATTAGCTTGTTTTCCATTTTCTCCTAAGCGCAGCCAGGTAAACAACTTTTCTCTGTTCACAACATTCTAATATGCCTGAATCCCTACACATTCTTGTTCCATTTCTGTCCTATTCTTTTGTGGGTAGGCGGTTATTCTTTAAAAAACTTTGTAATCCAATGAAGTGATTATTTTGAACACAAATGTTGCAAAAATGTAGCTGCATGTACATGGTATGTATTAGTATTACCTATGAGTACATTTGTACCAGTACTTCCTTACCCTTTGACACTACCAGAAACAACAAGGACCTTATGATGTAGGCAATAGTCTCTTAAATGTTTTGAAACTAATTTAAATAGGAGCTGTTGCTAGAGGTCCCAGTCAAATTAGTTTCAAAACATTCAATACATGTAACTCCACTGTATAGCTGTATTGAAATTAAGGTACTGGAATCTCAAGGGTTACAGAGCTAACTAATAATCTGTTGATCTACTAGTATGCTTAGTGTATACACAGCGTGGCTCACCACTACTTCCCCTATACAGAATCACATATAGAGTCATATATACACACGGTTCGTACAGACCATTGAGTTTATGGAAAGTTATAGAATTCGAAATTTTGTATTCAATGCATGGCAATTCTGTAAAACCAGCATCGTTTCTTATCAGGTCATGGAAAAGTTAGTGAATTTATTTAGTCACTCATAAAAAGTGCACTATCTTGAGAATTGATATCATAGATGATATAGTGTGAGTATTTTGCAATTAATTTCCTTCTCTGTCAAACTGGCAGCAAAATTTTAACTTGAAAAAACTTTACTATATTATTCTTATGTCTCACATTGATAGGGGTTGTAGGATATGTGCTGTCTGACTTGTTTGACATGTATGTTATTTTCCCACAGAAAAGCCGATACAAAGTAACCCCTAGATGCATTGAGTTCTACCTCGCAAAAGAAAAGATCGGTGAGGCCTGGCCTCGACTTACAGCTGACCAAACTAAGCTGCCTTGGCTTATGATTGACTTTGATAAGGTTTACTATGATGAAGATGAGGATGAGAGCTCTTCAGAGGGAGAGGAGGATGTTATGTCAAATGAAAAGGTATTTTCACATCAAGAGTATACTTACCTCCCTAATACTTTTGATATTGCTAAATATCGGCTTTCACTCAATAAAACACTCAGATTAAAAACAGTTAGGTGCCCCTACTGGGCAGGGAGTCAGAGGTAGTCCGGCGGATGCTCGCCCCACCACCGCGCATGCGCCGACTACTACTTCCTCTTTGCTCATTTATTGGCTAAGGGTTACATGCGGTTTTGTGCTACTCTACATTTTCTGCGCGTTTACCTTGTTTTTCACTAATTTGACGATTGTTGTACGTTCGTGGCATGTCGGAAAGAGAGGACTCACCTTTGGAAGGAGCTGGATCTCTTTATCAGGTGATTTCTTTGATATGCTAGCGTGTTTTGTCCCGGTTTAATGTGTTTCCGGGACTCGCGCTTACCGTGATTAGCGCCTGTTTGTGTTTGTTTTTTACAACATGGTGCTTCATAAGTCTCATTTCTCTTTGTGTTTTTGTCCACAGGTATCACGTAGACGCTTTGATGGACTTCTCGGCACAAGAGGATATGTTTCTCTCCACCACGGTTCCATTTCCTACTAATATTGTTAGGTTATCTAACCAAAAAGTCTATGTTCAGTGAGTTGGAGGCCTATTATAAAGGTCTTCTCACTTTGCCCTCTTGATCCAATTCCTTCCCCTTCGGTGGAGAGAATGTAGAGGCGTACTATGGTGGAGTTCTCCGGTACATCACGTTGGATGGTTTGTCTGTACAAGTGTCAGGTATCTAATTATTGATAAACAAAAGGGGAGATAATTTCCTTTTTTGCCAATGCTAGAATTGGAAGGAGTTATCTCTGTATATCTGATTGTTGTGTACTCGAAATGCCAATTCAACGGGAATGTTCCGGTTACTTATACAATTCGTTCTTGCACTTGGTGCTTGTTGCGGATCGATTATTTTGGTCACGGGATTGATGACGTCATAATCGGCCTTGGCCTTTATTAACATTTAACGTTTTGTCCGAGGCTGGTTCTTCTTGACTTGCGATCTTGACGATCCTGTCCCTCTCTTTTTAGTTGGTTTTGAGTTCGCTAACCTTAACTATCGTGCTCATTGTCCTTGTCCTTGTCCTGTTTCAGAGACCTGGTTGCCCGTCCTGCGGGAGGTTTCTGAAGAATAGATTCGTACCGCACTTGTGCTTCAGCTGCAGTCCCTGTGGACCGTTGCTGAAGTGCGATGTATGTAAGCAGTGGGGGGGAGATCTAATGTCTGATTTTCTCTCATTGCAGGCAAGGGAGAAGGTGATGGAGGAAGAGAGGATGAAGAAGAAGGAGGGTAGTAAGAAGGGTAAGAAGAAGGCCTCATCCGCGGTGGATATGGAGGCCTTCAGGTCCGAAATGTTGCAAGAGATGCAGAGGACAATAAAGGATTTGGTCCCAGAGTTGCTTCGCGGCATGCTCCCTGGGCCAGCTCCTTTGTTGTCCTCGGCATCTGCTTACGAGCAGGTGATCCCCGCCTCTGAATCCGGTCTCTTTAGGTCCGGTCCGTGTGTGGATTCAGAGGTGGCCCCTTTGTTGGGGGCAGTCCAAGACCCTGGCAGCAGGCATGGCGCCGCGCCGAGGGGCCGTGGACAACGGTTGTTGCTGGGACCCGCGGTCTGCTCATCAGACCCTGGGTATCCGCGCGCCGCGGGTGTCAAAGCCTCCTATGGCACCTTTCCTGGCCAGTCCGGGTTAGCTCTCTTTGCTGACCCGGAGTCTAATCTTTCTGGCCAGGAGGAAGAGGATCTCCTGCTAGGGTCGCCTTCTGAGGACGTGGCCATGGAATACGACGTCTGTGCACCCCTCGCGGGGAATACAGACGACGTGTTCCGTGGTTCTACTCTCGCAGGAGTAGATTTCACGGTCCAGAAGGTGTCCCCGGGCGGTGCTGTTGACCACGGATACCGCATACCTCGGCTTGCCGATGGTGTCGCTGGTGCTGGTCAGGGCCGCGGTAGGGCGGTGTTTACCCCGCGCTCTGCCACGGCGCCTGCTCCTGGTCAAGCCGCGGAGTTTAGCATGCCTGCTCTCTCGGGCCCGCATGCTTTTCCGGGCTTGCCAGGGGTATCAGCTTATCCGCCGTCGACGTCAACTGCGTGTGCTCTGGAGTAAGACGAAGGCCCTCGTCTAGTAGAGCGCTCGCAGTTAGCCACGGAGGAGGATTGGTCGGACGCTTGCCAGTGGCTGGTAAGTGTTCGGCCCGATCTACCCGTGGAGCTGCCGGCTAGCCAGCGTGACCATAGGCCGTGGTTAGCTGGTAGGCCGGCGGCTACCGCTGTGCCATCTCTGCCGCTGGCTGAGCATGTCGTGGACATGTTCGAAGCGGCGGAGGCGTCCATTAAGGTTAATGGACGTCTCGCGAAGGCCCCTCGCGAGGTGGCGAAGCGTTGCCGCATCGTGCCCCTGGAATACCAGCGGTACGGTGTGGTGCCAAAGCCAAGCGTGGATGATCGCGCGGCTTTAGGCGAAGATGCGCGGCCGGGCTCCCGTTCTGACACGGGAGTCTTGTGCTCGAACGCGTTGCGTTCGGCGAATGCCGCGCTGCGTGATGCGGAGGAGAGTGGGAGGGCGTCGATTGCCGCTCTGTCCCACGTCTCCCAGCTGCTACAGGGGGTGGTAGCGGCCTCCGCATCACGCCAGCCAAGCCCGGTAACAGTCCAGAGAGCCATCCAGGATGGTATCAACCTGGCTTTGGACTGTTTGACGCGGGCGGTGCCCAGAAGTGTCCGGGCGAGGCGCACGTTTGCTCTTGACAATCTGTGCCCGTCCCAGGACCTGTATAATAGGCTGCTGCGGACGCCTATGACAGGTCCTGGTCTCTTTGGAGGTGAGGGATGCAGGCACCTCCAGGAGACGGTCACTCTGGTTAACAACCAGAGGGCGCTGCGTGAACAATTTGAGGTGCTCCGGCGGGAGCGTGTTCGCGCGGCACCCCCTGCGTATCGTCCTCTGCAGGCTCGAGGTGGTGCTGGCCAGGTCAGAGGCCAGCCACCGTCGCAGCGTAGGCCTAGGCCACGTGCGATTCGGCCAGCAGCGAGGGGGGGCGCAGGCTCCCCAGCCGCACCCAGCCAGACAGCCGCCCGCGCACCGTGGTGCGCGCGGCGCTGGGCGGGGCGCGCGGGGATCTGGTCGCGGCAATCGGGCCTGATGGCCTGGTTACCGCGGTGGGAACCACTCCGGTGTTTCACGCCGAGAGGACAGTGCCACTCTGGCACTCCTTATGTCCACCTCTATCCCTAGGTGGACCGGTGGGCGGCCGTTTGGCCGGCCACTTGCCAGAGTGGAAGCGGTTGACTCAGGACCGTTTAGTCTTGCGATGGCTTTCCGTCGGGTATCGTCCCGACTGGGTGACAGGCCCGCCATCGCGACTGTCTCTCGCGCCGATCTGGACTCCTATTCCACGGGATCCGGATCAGAGGTTGTGTATAGAGGAGGAAATAAATTCCCTCATACTAAAAGAAGCCATTCAGCCGGCACAGAGGTGCCCGGGCTTCTATTCAACCCTCTTCTTATTGAAGAAAAACACCGGAGGGTGGAGGCCGATTCTCAACCTCAAGCCTTTGAACAAGTTCTTAGAGACGCCCAGTTTCAAGATGGAGACTGTGCGCTCGGTATTGGCGGGGTTGGAGCGAGGAATGTGGACCGCTTCCATAGATTTGAAGGATGCGTATTTCCACATTCCCATAGAGAGGAGTTTCCGTCGCTTCCTGAGATTCGCATTTCAGGGCCGGCGGTGGGAATTCAGGGTGTTACCCTTCGGGATTTCCACGGCTCCTCGGGTCTTCACCCGTGTGGTTCTCGCGATCACTGCATACCTCCGCAGGAGAAGCATAGCAGTCCACACGTACATAGACGACTGGCTGTTGAAAGCACACACCCGGGAATCGTTGTCAGCCAATCTGGAGATTGTTTTGAAAACTCTCTCGGACTTGGGCTGGATGATCAATTTCCCGAAATCAGAGCTAACTCCATCCCAGAAGTTTGTTTACCTGGGCATGTTCTTCGATCTGGAGACGGGGTATGTGTACCCCACTCAGGAGAGGGTTCAAATACTCATCTCGGTAATACAGTCGGTGTGCGACAGTCGTCATGTCCTGGCGCGGGTTTACTTGAGAATGCTGGGCTTGATGGTTTCTTTGGAACCAGTCATTCCGCAGGCCGCCTTGCGCAGGCGCCCGATCCAGTTGTTTCTCATGACACAGTGGACCCAGAGTTCAGGTTCGCTGGACTCGAACGTGTCAGTGTTGGCGCCTCTGATTCACCACCTGCAATGGTGGTTGAATACAGAGAATCTCTTGCCGGGGGTTTTGCTAACCCCTCCCCACCCTCAGGTGACTGTGTATACAGATGCATCGATGGAGGGGTGGGGAGCTTGTCTGGAAGAGTCCACAGTATCAGGGCTTTGGGATCTGGATCAGTCCAAGGAACATATCAATCTACTAGAGCTAAGAGCAGTAGTCCTGGGCCTGGAACATTTCTTAAAGAATGTTCAGGGCAAGATTGTTCTGATTCGTTCAGACAACTCGACAGTAGTGACTTACATAAACCGCCAGGGCGGAACGAAGTCGCCCAGTCTCTGTATGATGACATGGAAACTGCTTTGTTGGTGCCTGGATCATGGGATCACCTTGAAGGCAGTTCATATTCCGGGGAGGTTAAATCTGCTAGCAGACTCATTGAGCCGAAGGATGAGTGTTTTACCCACGGAATGGCAACTAAATCAATGTGTGGCGGATCGTCTGTTCGACCATTGGGGGAAACCCAACATAGATTTGTTCGCAACGAAGAAGAATGCGAAGATGACGACGTACGTCTCTCCGATTCCAGACCCAAGCGCTTTCGCAACAGATGCGTTAGCTATCAGCTGGGAGGGAATGTATGCATACGCATTCCCCCCAGCAATCCTGATTACAAAGGTGCTTCAGAAAATCAGGCAGCAGGAGTGCCAAGTGCTTCTGATCGCCCCGGATTGGCCAAGCCGATCGTGGTATACGGATCTGCTGGACCTTCTGGTCTGCATTCCGGTTCCGCTGCCTCTGATGGACGACCTTATCTTCCATGGCAAGGCCCTTCACGACAATCCGTCAATGTTCCGATTGACTGCGTGGATGTTGTCAAGGAATCTAGAATTAAGGAGGGCTTTTCTGAGCAAGCGGCCATGTTTATGGCCAAAGCCAGGAGGGGGTCAACCTCCAGAGCATATAATTATAAAATCAACAGATTTGCAGAGTGGTGCTCAAAAAGATGTATTGATCCAATGGAATCATCTATTCCGGTAGTGGCTGATTTCCTCTGTCACCTATATGATGCCTATAGCCTCAAGCCTAACTCTATTGCTGGTTATAAATCAGCTTTAATGACTGTTATTCCTTGCTTGGCTAATAGGGGGAGTGATGAAGTAAGTACATTAAATGTATTAATTAAAGGCATGGGCAATCTAAGACCAAGGAATCCTCCACTGATTCCGTCTTGGAGTTTATCACTGGTGCTCCAGGTACTAGGTGATAAGCCTTTTGAACCACTTAGTTCCATTTCTATGAAAATGTTAACTCTTAAAACTGTATTTTTAATTGCTGCGGCCTCGGCGAGGCGTAGGAGTGAAATTCACGCCTTATCAGCCGAGGTTGACCGTTTTGTGGTTACAGGGGAAGGCCTTAAGCTTCTACCTAGGATTAATTTCTTGTCTAAAAATCAGTCATTGAAATATCCAGGTCAGCCTATTTTTTTGCCATCTTTAACTAGATATGATCCTAATTCTAAAGTATGGTGCCCCGTACGGGCGCTGCTCCGGTACAAACAGCGTACTTCGGAGTGGCGTACCGACCAGTCAGCGTTATGGTTGTCATATATTGAACCCCATGCTAGGGCGTCTAAGGACACCATTTCTAGGTGGATTGTGGAATGTATTCAATTTTGTCACAAATCCGCCACCGGGCGACAGGTTGACGTGGCCAAGGCTCACAGTGTCCGCGGTGTCGTGACATCCACTGCCCTGTTTAGTGGGGTCCCTGTGGATGATATTATGTCAGTGGCTCAGTGGCACTGTGAGTCAAGTTTTACAGACCATTACCTCCGTGACACCTCTAACCCTCTCGCCTTGTCGATTTTTAAACAATAACCGCTTTATGTTGTGAAGAGTGCTTCCGCATTGCTTATATACTTCGCCATTCAGCGACGGTGACAACCACTTGTCGGGACTGTATCATCCTTCTCTACTGGAATCGTGATGACAGTTTCCTGGTACAACAAGGTCAGTCTTGTTCATGTGTTGTTCATTGTGTTGTATTGTCACGTTACCCAGTGTTATTAATATGGTGATGGTTTATGTGGGTTGTGGTTCTTTAGAGAGAGTATACGAAAAAGGAGCCTTTTCGTCTCTGTCCTATGGTACTTGGCACTAGTACGAAGAGAGCGTGTAGGACATTGAGGTCATTTAATCTTCCTCCCAAGGGGGGGGGGGGGAGCGTATATGACAAATCGGTCATCTCTCAGACATCGGTTGTGTTATCCGATGGTTTATCAAATCCTGACTGTGTTTTCACACAGTTTCAGACGTCATAAGTGCCTTAAACGCTTGAAAGCGTAGAGGGAAGAGCTGGTCTTTTGACCTCGCCTCCCTCCCGCCAGATTCGCTTTCGAATTCTGGCAATATCAAAAGTATTAGGGAGGTAAGTATACTCTTGATGTGAAATAAACGAAATCTAGGATTTCTTTTTTCACGAGAGAGTTGATACTTACCTCCCTAGATACGGACCCGGCCTCTCCGCCCCACAGAGGCTCGGTCTTCAGGCTCTTGGTAGTTGCATGTGTTAGCCAATAAATGAGCCAGAGGAAGTAGTAGTCGGCGCATGCGCGGTGGTGGGGCGAGCATCCGCCGGACTGACTCCCTGCCCAGTAGGGGCACCTAACTGTTTTTAATCTGAGTGTTTTATTGAGTGAAAGCCGATATTTAGCAATATCAAAAGTATTAGGGAGGTAAGTATCAACTCTCTCGTGAAAAAAGAAATCCTAGATTTCGTTTAATTTACAGCTCATCCGCATCAGGCGGTACAATATTGCACAACAGAATATTGCAATGCATAGTGTAGAGAACATCATGATATATTTCAGGCCATGAAGATTACACATTCCTGTGGTCGGGGGAAACCACTTTTCACATCAAGAGTATACTTACCTCCCTAATACTTTTGATATTGCTAAATATTGGCTTTCACTCAATAAAACACTCAGATTAAAAACAGTTAGGTGCCCCTACTGGGCAGGTAGTCAGAGGTAGTCCGGCGGATGCCAGCCCCACCACCGCGCATGCGCCGACTACTACTTCCTCTTTGCTAATTTATTGGCAAGGAGAACACATGTGCTTGCAGTTATCTTCAAGTTTTCACGCGTTTTAAGCCTATTTCATGTCTGTTGTGTTCGAGTATAGTGAAGAGAGATGTCTGAGAGGACAAATTCACCAGAGGAGGGGACTGGATCTCTTTATCAGGTGATTTCAATGACATTCTAGCGAGTTTTTTCCCCGGTGTAATGTGTTTCCGGGACTCGCGCTTACCGTGATTAGCGCCTGTTTGAGTTGGGTTTTTCCAACATGGTGCTTTATAAGACTAATTTCTCTTTGTGTTTATGTCCACAGGTATGGATTTGCATTATTAGTGGACATCTCAGCACAGGAGGGTTTGTTTTTCTCCACCACGGTTCCATTTCCTACTAATACTGTTAGGTTATCTAACCAAAAAGTCTATGTTCAGTGAGTTGGAGGCTTACTATAAAGGTCTTCTCACTTTGCCCTCTTGATCCAATTCCTTCCCCCAAGGTGGAGAAAGGTGAAGAGGCGTAGTCTTGGTGGAGTGCTCCAGTGCATCACGGTGGATGGTTTGTCTATACAAGGTGTCAGGTATCTAATTAATGATATGAGGTAATATGAATTATTTGAAAAAATAATGACTGATTTTTACCATTGTTATCATTCTGTATCTGATGATGTGTAGTCTGAATATCCTTTGGAGGATGTTCTAGTTATGAATACAATTCGTCCTTGCACTTGGATGCTTGTTGCGGTCCGATTAATTTCTGTTAAGGGATTGATGACGTCATAATCGGCCTTGCGCTTTATTAACATTTAAAGTTTTGTCCAACGCTGGTTTCTTCTTGATTAGTGATCTTTATGATCCTGTCCCTCTCTTTTAGTTTGGTTTTGAGTTTTCTAACCGTAACTAACTTGCTCATTGTCCTCGTCCTTTGTCCTGTTTCAGAGACCTGGTTGCCCGTCCTGTGGTCGATTTTTAAACGACCGATTTGCTCCACATTTGTGTTTTACCTGCAGTCCCTGTGGACTGTTGCTAAAATGCGATGTCTGTAAGCAGTGGGGGGATGAGCTAATGGCTGATTTTTTATCATTACAGGCAAGGGAGAAGGTGATGGAAGAGGAGAGAAAGGCGAAGAAAGAGGGTGTTAAGAAGGGTAAGAGGAAGGCCTCATCCATGGTGGATATGGAGGCCTTCCGGTCCGAAATGTTGGGAGAGATGCAGAGGACAATAAAGGATTTGGTCCCAGAGTTGCTTCGCAGCATGCTGCCTGGGCCAGGTCCTTTGTTGTCCTCAGCATCTGCTTCGGAGCAGGTGATCCCCGCCTCTGAATCCGAGTTCCATAGGTCCGGTCCGTTGTTCGAGGTGGATTCAGAGGTGGCCCCGTTGATGGGGGCGGTCCACGACCCTGGCAGCAGGCTTGGTGCCGCGCCGAGAGGCCGTGGACAACGGTTGTTGCTGGGACCCGCGGTCTGCTCATCAGACCCTGGGTATCCGCGCGCCGCGGGTGTCAAGACCTCCTATGGCACCTTCCCTGGCCAGTCCGGGTTAGCTCTCTTTGCTGACCCGGAGTCTAATCTTTCTGGCCAGGAGGAAGAGGATTTCCTGCTAGGGTCGCCGTCTGGGGACGTGGCCATGGAGTACGACGTCGGTGCACCCCTCGCGGGGAATACAGGCGACATGTTCCATGGTTCTACTCACGCAGGAGTAGAATTCACAGTCCAGAAGGTGACCCTGGGCGGTGCTGATGGCCACGGTTACCGCATACCTCGGCTTGCCGAGAGTATCGCTGGTGCTGGCCAGGGCCGTGGTGGGGCGGTGTCTGCCCCGCGCTCTACCACGGTGCCTGCTCCTGGTCAAGCCAGGGAGTTTAGCATGCCTTTTCTTTCGGGCCCGCATGCTTTCCCTGGCTTGCCAGGGGTATCAGCACATCCGCCGTCTAGTACAACTGCGTGCGCTCAGGAGGAAGACGAAGGCCCTCGTCTAGTAGAGCGCTCGCAGTTAGCCACGGAGGAGGATTGGTCGGACGCTTGCCAGTGGCTGGTAAGCGTTCGGCCAGATCTGCCCGTGGAGCAGTCGGCAATCGAGCGTGACCATAGGCCGTGGTTAGCTGGTAGGCGACTGCCACCGCAATGCCATCTCTGCCGCTGGCTGAGCATGTCGTCGACATGTTCGAGGCGGCAGAGACGTCCATTAAGACGAATGGGCGTCTCGCGAAGGCCCCTCGCGAGGTGGCTAGGCGTTGCCGCATCGTGCCCCTGGATTACCAGCGGTACGGTGTGGTGCCTAAGCCTAGCGTAGATGATCGCGCGGCTTTGGGCGAAGATGCGCGGCCAGGCTCCCGTTCTGACACGGGTGTCCTGTGCTCGAACGCGTTGCGTTCGGCTAATACCGCGCTACGTGATGCGGAGGAGAGTGGGAGAGCTTCGATTGCTGCTCTGTCCCACGTCTCCCAGCTGTTACAGGGGGTGGTAACAGCATCCGCTTCACGTCAGTCAAGCCCGGTCACAGTCCAGAGAGCCATCCAGGATGGTATCAACCTGGCTCTGGACTGTTTGACGCGGGCGGTGACCAGGAGTGTCCGGGCGAGGCGCACGTTTGCCCTTGACAATCTGTGCCCGTCCCAGGACCTGTATAATAGGCTGCTGCGAACGCCTATGACAGGTCCTGGTCTCTTTGGAGGTGAGGGATGTAGGCACCTCCAGGAGACGGTGACTCTGGTCAACAACCAGAGGGCGCTGCGTGAGCAGTTTGAGGTGCTCCGGCGGGAGCGCGTTCGCGCAGCACCCCCTGCGTATCGTCCCCTGCAGGCTCGAGGTGGCGCTGGCCAGGTCAGAGGCCAGACACCATCGCAGCGCCGGCCTAGGCCGCGTGCGATTCGGCCAGCAGCGAGGGGGGCGCAGGCTCCCCAGGCGCAGGCAGCCACCCGCGCGCGGTGCTGGGCGGGGCGCGCGGGGATCTGGTCACGGTAATCGGGCCTGATGGGCCGGTTACCGTAGTGGGAACCACTCCGGTGTTTCAGGCCGAGAAGACAGTGCCACTCTCGCACTCCTTATGTCCACCTCTCTCCCTAGGTGGACCGGTGGGCGGCCGTTTGGCCGGCCACTTGCCAGAGTGGAAGCGGTTGACTCAGGACCGTTTAGTCTTGCGATGGCTTTCAGTCGGGTATCGTCCCGATTGGATGACAGGCCCGCCATCGAGACTGTCTCTCGTGCCGATCTGGACTCCGATTCCGAGGGATCCAGATCAAAGGTTGTGTATAGAGGAGGAAATAAATTCCCTCATACAAAAGGAAGCCATTCAGCCGGCGCCGAGGTGCCCGGGCTTCTATTCAACCCTGTTCTTAGTAACGAAAAACACCGGAGGGTGGAGGCCGATTCTCAACCTCAAGCCATTGAACAAGTTCATAGAGATGCCCAGTTTCAAGATGGAGACTGTGCGCTCGGTGTTGGCGGGGTTAGAGCGAGGAATGTGGACAGCGTCAATAGATTTGAAGGATGCTTATTTCCACATTCCCATAGAGAGGAGTTTCCGTCGCTTCCTGAGATTTGCATTCCAGGGCAGACAGTGGGAATTCAGGGTATTACCCTTCGGAATTTCCACGGCTCCTCGGGTCTTCACCCGTGTGGTTCTCGCGATCACTGCATACCTCCGCAGGAGAAGCATAGCAGTCCACACGTACATAGACGACTGGCTGTTGAAAGCGCACACCCGGGAATCGTTATCGGCCAATCTGGAGATTGTTTTGAAAACTCTCACGGACTTGGGCTGGATAGTCAATTTCCAAAAATCAGAGCTAACTCCATCCCAGAAGTTTGTTTACCTGGGCATGTTCTTCGATCTCGAGACGGGATATGTTTATCCCACTCAGGAGAGGGTTCAAAGACTCATCTCAGTAATACAGTCGGTGTGCGACAGTCGTCATGTCCTGGCACGGGTTTACTTGAGAATGCTGGAGTTGATGGTTTCATTGGAACCAGTCATTCCGCAGGCCGCCTTGCGCAGGCGCCCGATCCAGTTGTTTCTCATGACACAGTGGACCCAGAGTTCAGGTTCGCTGGACTCGAACGTGTCAGTGTTGGCGCCTCTGATTCACTACCTGCAATGGTGGTTGAATACAGAGAATCTCTTGCCGGGGGTTTTGCTAACCCCTCCCCACCCTCAGGTGACTGTGTATACAGATGCATCGATGGAGGGCTGGGGAGCTTGCCTGGAAGAGTCCACGATATCAGGGCTTTGGAATCTGGAACAGTCAAAGGAACATATAAATCTACTGGAGCTAAGAGCAGTAGTCCTGGGCCTGGAACATTTCTTACAGAAAGTTCAGGGCAAGATTGTTCTAATTCGTTCAGACAACTCAACAGTAGTGACTTACATAAACCGCCAGGGCGGAACGAAGTTGCCCAGTCTCTGTATGATGACATGGAAACTGCTTTGTTGGTGCCTAGATCATGGGATCACCTTGAAGGCAGTTCATATTCCGGGAAGGCTAAATCTGCTAGCAGACTCATTGAGCCGAAGGATGAGTGTTTTACCCACGGAATGGCAACTAAATCAATGTGTGGCGGATCGTCTGTTCGACCATTGGGGGAAACCCAACATCGATTTGTTCGCAACGAAGAAGAATGCGAAGATGACGACGTACGTCTCTCCGATTCCAGACCCAAGCGCTTTCGCAACAGATGCGTTAGCTATCAGCTGGGCGGGAATGTATGCATACGCATTCCCTCCAGCAATCCTGATTCCAAAGGTGCTTCAGAAAATCAGGCTGCAGGAGTGCCAAGTGCTTCTGATCGCCCCGGATTGGCCAAGCCGATCGTGGTATACGGATCTGCTGGACCTTCTGGTCTGCAATCCGGTTCCTCTGCCTCTGATGGACGACCTTATCTTCCAGGGCAAGGTCCTTCACGACAATCCGTCAATGTTCCGATTGACTGCGTGGATGTTGTCAAGGAATCTAGAATTAAGGAGGGCTTTTCTGAGCAAGCGGCGATATTTATGGCCAAAGCCAGGAGGGGGTCAACCTCCAGAGCATATAATTATAAAATCAACAGATTTGCAGAGTGGTGCTCAAAAAGATGTATTGATCCAATGGACTCATCTATTCAGGTAGTGGCTGATTTCCTCTGTCACCTATATGATGCCTATAGCCTCAAGCCTAACTCTATTGCTGGTTACAAATCAGCATTAATGACTGTTATTCCTTGCTTGGCTAATAGGGGGAGTGATGAAGTAAGTACATTAAATGTATTAATTAAAGGCATGGGCAATCTAAGACCAAGGAATCCACCACTGATTCCAGTCTGGAGTTTATCTCTGGTGCTTCAGGCACTAGGAGATAAGCCTTTTGAACCACTTAGTTCCATTTCTATGAAAATGTTAACGCTTAAAACTATTTTTAATTGCTGCGGCCTCGGCAAGGCGTAGGAGTGAGATTCACGCCTTATCAGCCGAGGATGACCGTTTTGTGGTTACAGGGGAAGGCCTTAAGCTTCTACCTAGGATTAATTTCTTGGCTAAGAATCAGTCATTGAAATATCCAGGTCAACCTATTTTTTTGCCATCTTTAACTAGATATGATCCTAATTCTAAAGTATGGTGCCCCGTACGGGCGCTGCTCCGGTACAAACAGCGTACTTCGGAGTGGCGTACCGACCAGTCAGCGTTATGGTTGTCATATATTGAACCCCATGGCAGGGCGTCTAAGGACACCATTTCCAGGTGGATTGTAGAATGTATTCAGTTTTGTCACAAATCCGCCACCAGGAGACAGGTTGATGTGGCCAAGGCTCACAGTGTCCGCGGTGTCGTGGCATCCACTGCCCTGTTTAGTGGGGTCCCTGTGGATGACATTATGTCCGTGGCTCAGTGGCACTGTGAGTCAAGTTTTACAGACCATTACCTCCGTGACACCTCTAACCCTCTCGCCTTGTCGATTTTGAAACATTAATCGTTTTTAAATTTTGTGAGGAGTGCTTCCGCATTGCTTATATACTTCGCACTTTAGCGACGGTAACAACCACTTGTCGGGACTGCATCAGGCTTCTCTACTGGGATC